>JABSTQ010005441.1:0-20906 GCA_013358835.2 Ixodes persulcatus
ACTTTTTGGAATTCAATATGTTAAAGAATTTACTGTCCTTGGGGGTGCTGTATTATTGCATATATATTGGCAAGTGTTGAATACATGTTCTATTATTTTAAATAAAAGTGACAAAATTGTTTTAATGGTCTTGTATGTTTATATATGAGCAAGATTAACTTTAACGCATTAATGTGCGTGGTAAAGCTACAGCCTATTCAGCAGCTGGTGGACGCTGACAGCTTCCACTTTGCAGCTAGGGCCCCGTATATCTGTTCTTATAGCACCTTTTTGCCCCAGCTGCTATCTTTCTTGCAGAAAAGGTAAAATAAAGCATTTATTCACTCATTCTAATTTTTGTGTTAATTTGTTTTTATCTTCTGCTGTAGTTTGGCTCGTAATAAGCTAATACTGTAAGAGGCGTTTTTGTTTGAGCCTATGTTGAATAATTGAGTGGAAGCGATTTTCTTTACAAAAATACTTCCCAGAACGGTTAAGAAAACGATCACTTGAAAAAAAAAACCAATCAGACAAACTAATATTTTTTTTAAGTGCACGCAATAATGTACGGCATTAAAATATGGCAAACATCTTTGAAGTGTCCGACTGTCAAAACGACGACGGTTACCTTTGTGTTTGGGAAACGAGGTTGACCTTGGTTCGTATTTCAGCTTTGGTTGCGTCTAGGTGTCTCACAATCATCAAGCCCGAAAATAATTCCTACGGCAAACTCCCTCAGATAATACAAGAAATGTGGGCAAGATAACGCGTAGAGTATAGCTTTAAAAAACATCCAGAAGAAATGCCTCCCACCTCCCCCCGCCCAAGAACAAACAACAAAAAGATGTTCTCATCGAAATAGTTCTGTAAGATACTCAATACCCCTGAGAAAGTATTCCTGGTGCAATATCTTAAGTTGGGTATATGAGATAAGTACAAGCCTAGTTTTACCGACTGAAATAGTGTAGCGAAAAAATCGCAGTTTAATTAATTGCTCAGTCACTAAACTCTTCGTGAAGATGCGCTGGGATTTTTAAGACAGCGCAATACATTTGTCGCCATAATGCTCCCCCCTTTGACATGCGTTTTACCGCAAAGGGGAAAAACAGCGAGGCGTTCGCCATTAAGCCTGCTCATCCATAGCTGACGTGAAGTGCACATCCATCAAAAACACCGGCCTATCTTCGCTCGTGATCACACTTACCGCCGCAGTTTCTTTGGCAGTCATCCAGGGATTTGAAATTGTTAGCGCCCCCCTGGCATCCGCCGTAGAGGAACTGCTCACAGCGACCGTTATTGCAGAAGAACCGAGGAATGGCAGCCTTGCATGGTCCGGGGCCTCCCGGCCGGAATATATCCGGATCGCCACGCTCTAGAAGATATCACCGATTAATTTTAAGCAGTTTATACAAGAACAAAAACCATTCCGTCGAGCAGGTGCGATCTGTTCTGAAAAAAAAAAAAAAAATATTTATATAATGTAAAATGTTATAAGAGGGTATATTGGAAATATTCTCTATTATGATAGCTGAACGCTTAAGAAGCATGCGTGGTGAGTACTAAGCCCATCGTTACCTCTCTGCTGCCAATGTGATTGCGGTATAATCTGAAAATTGCGCCGAAGAACGAATCAGAAAGCAAGAAGCGCGTTCAACCTAGGCTTAAGCTCTCAGTGACTCTTTGGAGGGCAAGTGTTTCATAAAATTGGTCTTTGGCGCTTTGGAGCGTAAATAGGATCCACCAATCAGACGGTAACATAGACAACGCCCAGGGACCACTCGTTGACGATGCAGCCAAGCGCGCACCGCCATTGGTTGAGACTGAGAAAAATAAAAGCACGTTGGTGCATCTGGGGGTAACGAAACTCACGACGTGCGCAAAGAGCAGGCCAAGTTGCTCGCCGCATGGGAATGTAACTTGCAAAGAACATGGCATCTTACGGTGTGGAGGTAACTTTGTGAAGGTTTAATCTCATTTCAACGATGCCTATCTCAGATTGCGTGTTGTACATTTGTGGCGTGGCGTTGAAAAATTGAGAGAATATAGCACCGTTTGCCACCTGTCAAGCACCTGCGTTCGATGAATTATCCCAGGCGACACTTCACCAACTCAGGCTGTGCATCCTCAATATCGTCGTCAAAAAATAACAAAGAAAAATAAAAGAGGCAAAAGAGGTTTGCGAGGGGACACATTGAAAAGACGTGACGGCCGTGCCAAAGAGGCCGCGACTGAACGTGAGCGTCGGCTTCGTTTTTTACTCAACACTGAAAACGTGCAACCGAAAATAATTCACTTTATACAAAATTCTACGTGAAAGACGTGTGCTGGAAACGAAATATTAAGGTGTATTCAATTGAAGCCGGATAGGAGGCCGCAGTTGGCAGCGTATGCTGAGAATTCACCGCCATATATGTTCTGCGAAGAATAACGCAGGTGATTGAGTGGAGTGAACGCTGAAAGCGGATGAACGTACGTTTTCAGCAATCAAAGTTTTTGTTCTTGAGAGAAAATAAATGGGATATATATGCGAAAGAACGTGGCCTAAGTATATTCGCACTTTTAGCCTCGTGACAGGACGTCCTTCATTATTTTTAGCACGTGCAGCAACCTCATTGGCTGCGGGTCGATATTAAGGTACTCGGGACCCTGCGTTTTTTTTAAAACGTTAGTGATTATAGTTCTATGCATGCATTGCGAACATCTAGCTCAAGTATGGCGTCCAGTAAATACCGCCAGCAGTTTTCTTTAAAAACAGTTGAGAAGTTGCTGTGGCTGTACAACAGGGTGCACATTTCAAAACCCAAAACGACGGTTACTGAGCGAAGCATCATGAGCAACCTTAGAATACGACCGAAGAACAACTTTTTTTTTTGCAACATTGCTCTAAACATTTGTTTGATATAGACAGTAAAAATTAAAAAGACGCATTGTAACGCAGCGTCCTTGTTTTCGATGTAGCAGAGGCAAAAATGTGGTTATTGTAAAGTTGACATTTGGGCTAGTTGGTAGTCCAACATATTGAGGTATTCAGCGCACAAGGTAAAGAGAAGGACAGGACAGAAAAGAGCGCTACTCACAACTGCGTTTACAGACAAGAAAGGAAGAGAAAGGAAAACCAAAATTGTTGTATTTTTCATCTTGGGCAATACTTTAAAGTTTCTTGTTTTAGTTCGCGCCACTTCAAACATTTTGATCGCATATTCACATTTTTGGTCAATAAAATTTGACCTCTAGATGCTTGTGTACTTCATTTTTTTACAAATTCTCACCGATACAAGAATTAACTCGCATCATTAAAATCAAATCTGCGTTCAAGAACTGCACCCACAAAATCAACTCCGATTGAGTACTAGCAAGTCCGACTGCTGCACAACGAGGTCAGGGTTTGGGTCTATGTACATCAGTTGATCAAGACTATGCGCATTTAAACTAATTACCCATATATTTATTCCTTTAATTTACATTAAACACATTACTGGTTACAGTTCCAACCACACCATATCCGTGCTCGTGTGTGGTAGGACTGGAACTAGAACGAACACCACGGTGCTGCACCTTATGGAACAATATACTTTGTAGTCGCATGATGTATGTTAATAATTGACCCACTTGAAAGTTCATGTTGCGAAATTCAAAATTCTGTAACATAAATTCTTACAAGAATACTATATCACAAAACAGCTTTTGTAAATATTCGGACGGCATATGTAGTGTTTGTATTTCTATAAACAAATAGCCGTATCATCGCCACGTGCCTATGCTAGAGCGCCGCCCCTATTGATAGCTGGATCTTCCCCACGCGTCTATGCTAGGGCACCGCCCCCCCCCTTCATCCGGCTGCTATCTGTATATAAGCGCTGCGGGCTGGTTGTACGGGTGTGCTTGACCAGCGAGAGGCCCGGTATGACGGCCGGCTGACAATAAACCCAAGTTGTTGTTTCTACTCGGCTGGCGTCCCCCTTCTAAGACACAACAGCATAGCACACATGTTTTCATAAGTCTTAAATTCGCACGCAGTAATCGATGAAATTCACAACTAAGTCAAATGTAATCTTTACTCCAAAACCCAATATCACTTTCCACTATCTGAAATATAAAACTGGAAATCTGATTGGAATTTTTTTCTGGAAACCTGAAATCCAGATATAATCCATTAAAATTTCCAGTTCCATAATTCAGGTAGTGATAAGTTATATTGGGTTCTGGGCTGGGGTAAGATGCTTAAAATCGAAATAAAATAAACGTCATATAGAATAATTTCTATTGATTCTACTGCAGTATACATTGCCTTTCTTAAGTGGTATATCGAATGTCTACTAAATACATTTTAAAATGCTGCGGAAACTCACGGTCGTAGGAGCAACTGAACCAGACAAATTTTGATTTTAATAAGGCCAAGAATAAACTGAATCGAACTAAACCAATGTAATTTAATATGTAGAACAGTGCAGAGTTAAGCGTCTAAATATTCTAGATAGGTTAAAGCTAAGGAAGAAATAAAAAGTACTTACGCGCCAAAGCGACTGCGGCGAAAAGCAGCACACAAAGCAGCAGGAGATCTTTCATTCTCAAGTCACACGTAGAACTAATGCAGCTCTCGGTCAGTGAGACTTTCCTTGGGATATCTTTTGCAATATTGCGTCTTGCGAGGATCCAATCAAAACATACACAGTTACTAAGGAGCCACACAAAGCCGTAATGAAGAAGTAAATTCAGCGCACGAGTTCACGCAATCGGCTCCAATAGACGTTTTTCGTCGTATGACAACCCCTAGATGAACCGTATAATGGAACAAGCCCTAGCACTGTAAAACCGTAGGGTTTTACGGATATAGAGGTTGGTCGTTTATCTGGCCAGTCTTTTCCGCTTAGTATCTGCGACAAACGGATGCGAGAAAGAAAGCGATGGAAATCCCAGGAGGAAGTTGTTCGGTCGTGCCAAGGTCATGTGCGATGCTTCGCAGCGTCGTGTTTCTTCAATGCCAATAATAGCAGGATTCCCATTTAATATTTTTCCCTTGGTCTCAGAGGATATTTTTCTATTGTCAAAAATGTGTTTTATGATAGGTGTGAAGCTATAAAATGCTTGCTTACATTCTTTCATTGTTTTTTAAATAAGAGCAGCACAATGATCAATATCGCAATGATTGCTTTAAATGCATCTGAGGAGCAGTCGAGTTAGCTTAGCTTGTCTGACTTTTACTTCCTGTAGCCACGAGTCATATCTTATAATTATAAATTGAAACATGAAATCTGCCACGTTATGTGTAAAGATATTAATTTTCTGCATATATTATTCCTGAGTAAAGCATCTCAAGAATTCTGCTCGACACATTGGCTTAATTTTATGTTGGTCAATCGGGGATATTATTAGAAAACATTGTGGTTGTAGCTGACTAGCGGGTAACATTATTTTGACTTGTAGAGTGCCTTCCGTAAGATAGCTACATATTTATTTACGTTATTTACAAAACACGCTGTTGCAGGCACCGACCAGCCCTGCCCGTCAATCGCCCGCGCTAGAGTCTGACGTTCTATCTTGTAACCAATATCACGAATCGTGCGGGTTGAAAATGCAGTTTTTTTCTCCCGGTGAAACTCCTCAAAGGCTACAGGTGCTCCCGTCCCCCCTTTCCGCCTTAGACAAGTGGCTGTGGTCACTTGAGGAGACGAGGTAACATTGTGCCGTGTGGTATGAGGACGTCTGGTCGCTGGGAGCCGCTGAAGAAACAACTTACGTCGATAAAGGCCGTATTGTCGCCCAGCAGCCTCTGTAGGTAACACAAGAGCTGGGATAAGTGGTAGTCAGCCAGTTCGTGAGCGCCGAGGAGCAGCCGAAGGCGTCGCTGCTCTGTGGCAACAAGGCGACTGACCAGAGCCTCCTTGAGGGTGTCATGCGGGTTGTTGTAGAGAGAGTAGAGGAGAATGTCCCGAACTTCGACGACGGTTTATGGCGGTAGGGCATTGATGATGAGTTCGTACTGCCGGATATGGGAGGTGATTTGGTCCAAGTGGAACCCTTTTTCACTTGCATTAACCGAAGAAACTGGATGCTTGGCCCAGAACTTTGGTAGTGTCAGTAACGCTGATGGTCCAATCACCAGGGGGGACTTCTTCTCCAGACGCCAAAGTCATAGCAGTTGTGGTTCTAATCACCAGGTATGTAGAGAACCTCCCCTAAGACTACACATTTATTTCCATCATTTGCAAAGCATAATGTTGCAGTGAACAGCAAGCGCTGACCGTTGATCGCGCGTGCTAGGGTCGGCGTTTTATTTAGTATGCAGTGCCGTGAATTGCGCTGTTTGAGAAGCCACTCAATTTTTTTTTTCGCGGTGAATAGCCTCGGAGACTACAAATTTAGATAACCAAAGCGAGAAAAAAAAATAAGAAACCCCAATTCACGGTATTACGTCTTTCGTTACTTTTTACTCCAATCAGTTTTTGTAACATCATGCATGCTTCCCACAGGGCGCCTGCTCTATCAATATGTTTTCATTTACAATTGTTTATTGAATGGCCATTCGGATAACAAAATAGTACGTAAATGTATTGCTTAAAAATAATAAAATACCGTTAGGTCGACTTCCTTACATGCTTATTTTTGTATGGGGTTTGAAATCTTAACAGAAACTAAAACACACATACCTAAGGCAATCACTTTAAAATAAAAACGTTGATGGTACAAAAGGCTGCTTACGTTAATAAAGTATTCAACATGGTAATTTTATTAGCAAAAGTGAAGGCGCTGATTTCTTGGTTATCCACAACATAAATGTCATTCACGCCATTTAAAAACAAATATTCAAATAATATATAATGATCTTGCCATTCGCTCGCTTGTAGGTGATGTACTTGATCTAGTGCCGGCATAACTATGCCTTTAATTTGGCAAGAAATTGCAACGAGGTTGTAAAGACTTCCCTGTAATTCAGAATGGTCGCCGAATAAAGTAATCAAATTGTTGATCTATTATCATCTTAAACTTACAGTTATTGTTCAGTGAAGCTAGGAAACAGTTGCCGACCGTTATGCAAATAACAGGATCAACGTAGAATAGCTCTGTTTTAGTTCTCATACGTGTAGCACTATTTGATGACTTTAATTATCGCTTAAAAGTAAAAATGTCTTATATAGTAGATAGTTGCAAAAAATACAAATGCGTTCAAAGCGGGTCGGAGAAACTTGAATAAAACCTCCGGAATAACTAAAGTCCCATGCTTTTTATTCGGGAAACTTTCTTCTGTGAAATTTTGATACTCAAACTTCACCTCCTTCAGGCACCTCTGTGGTAAGTTATAGCGCGATACAATATGAAAGAAATTTATATGATTCATTGAAAAGAACAAATGTGTTTTGAACAGAGGTGTCATTTTCTTCTTCTACATTTCATTTATTTGAATTGTGTGGCCACAGCAGTTTTCTATCAACTCATCAATGATAGTGGGCGTCGACACGTGCACTTTACATATCGGGTCTCTTAGATCAGTTTCTTATGCTGTGAAGCTTGGCTCTAACACACGGTTGTGCCAGCCGCTTTAGAAGTGTGTGATTACAAAATATTTATGGTGAACTGCAAGTACAGATTCACTCTATACATTGAAAGTATCCACGTTGCTAAAGTAGGTGAGCAGGTTATGAACTAAACTCACAACATAATTATAATATTAATTTTATTGTTAAACAATATATTTTCGTGCGATGGCCGCAAAAATGTTTTGTTATATTGATGACCTTCGTTTTATGCAAATGTTTGGGGCCCTAAACTCGTCAGACACAAAGTTGGAACCGAAGGTTCGCGGAGCGCGCTGATTGGATGCTACAGACAAAAGCGCGAAGTCATCGTCGTGATAGTCCAATCGGTGCGCTCCGACAACTTCGGCCCCAACTTTGTGTTTGACGGGTTTAGACCCTTGGAAAGTAAGACACATCATTATCATAACAAATACGCCATTCAGCATTTTTAAGAAGTGTATAAAGTTTGTCCAGCGGGTATGGTTTCATTTATAAGAAAGCGCGAAAAAAACGAAGACAAAATATTAAAAGGAAGGACCAGAGACAAGCTGTAGTTCGTGGTTAATGCCTTTCTTTTTCTAGTCTTATGCCCACTTTTTGAACATCTGTAGAGCCTATGTCCTTGGGAACAATACATAACCAATAAGCATATAAAAGAGTTAAATATTTTTACGATCTAAAACAGTAGCTTTATACACGTGTGCGATTATTTTTCCATTACCTCTCTCTGTATAATGTGGGTATGGCTGTATATCTGTGGCGGTACCAACTTGATTAACACATGTTCATGGTTGTATATACCAGCGTCTCCATCATTATAGATATGCCTTACTTCTGGAATTCTGAAATACTTTTAACTACCCGAATTATTCGACTATATCTTTATTTGTTCATGAGAGTTTGTACACCTTAAGAGAGCCTTGAAGTGATTTTTGAACTGGTTTTAAAGTTGCGCTGATACAGACCTTGTCGAACGATAGGGGCAAGGAGCAAAAATGTATTTTCCGAAAATTCGAATAACGTTGGGAGTCATAAGCATATGTAAATTACAAGAAAGAAGCAAAATATGATTTGCTTGCATGACACGTTCAACCAATCGAATGACGTTGGAGGGAAGCGGCTGGCGAATCGGCTGCGGGTTAGGTTCATGGCTTCCGTGCCAAGGACGTGCCACGGCCGTGGTGGGACGTGCACGCATCCTCGCTTCGTCGCTGAAGTCCCTTCCGTCGTCGATAGCGTCAATCTCCGAACGCGATTGGCATTACCGATGGACCTAGGCTGTTCATACTTCAGCGTCGGCGAACCCAAAGTGCACCGGCGTAGAACGATGTTCGCCTAGTGTTTAGAGCGTTGGCGTGATCAGAGCAGTGATTCAGGGCAGGGAGTTGCACCGTGATATGTTCGAAAACGAAACAAATGCTGGAGACAATGTGGGAAAATAATTATTTATTTTCCACCAAATGTGTCACAAATGACCGCGAGAAAAAAAAATAGCAAAGTCTTGTTTATCAAAGCATCCACCGGTTGGCTTCTACGGCCGTGATGAACTCTCGTTTCGCGGCAGGCTTCCGCGTCGATTTACGTATTAGATCGAAGAGAGCAGATGATTTCTAAACTACGCCATTTACGCGTTCAGGGCTTCAAGTTTGCTCTCATCGCACACCGCCATCTTTACACTAGGCATTTTTTTTTGTTTCGAGCGTGAACGGCTGCCGGCGCCTACGACTAGCACATAATCATACATAGCTCATACACAAGGTCGTTCTGAATAATAATTAACCCTACCTTTGGTTCGTCATCGAGCTTCAAGTTTTTGCCGGCATCCAGTGAAAGCTTGTCCGGCTTGTTGGGCCTAAGATGCTTCTCTGAGAACCGTCCAAGTACAGACTCGCCCAATCAAGCACGCGGACGTGCAAACCAACGGAAAAAGACGGGGAGACCGAACTGAACGGCGAGAACAGCACACGACATACGGCAAGAAAGGCAGATTCAAATCTTTGAAATAAGCGTTGCGCACACGTCTCGGCCCTGACATACAAATTCTTGGGGCTATCGCTCAATGCGCTTGTAACGCTAGTACGCCTTTCCTCTGCGCGCCGGCTAGTTTGTCAAGTTCTGCTGCAGGGAGGCGGGCGTGTCATAGCTTTTTTCCTTCATCCTTCTGCACATTTGAAACGTATATTTCTCTAATCTTCATCTTCTTAGCTGAATAAAAACGCTTTCTTGAAAGTACAACGATGGTTTACGGAGTGATACACGCTATTTCACGTGCATTAAAATATTTTCAACGGCTCTTGCCAATACCGCCAATCACAAAAAGGTTACCGATGACGCCACCTGCTTCACGTTTTCAACGAATTGTGCCGCAACCCGACGTTTAACAATCTTTGGCTTGATAAAATTAAAATAAAATGCGCTAATATTTTGAGGCTACTACTTGTTCTCAGAGTAGCCCAAACCCCTAATGAGGTAATAACATTAAAAAGGCAGAAGCTCGAAGGCTATTATTGGGCCTATTTAAGTGTTTTCTGAGTTAATTGTCTCGGCATTAAACTTTAGGGTGCAAACATGGCCTGCGGTATTGTCACCTACCATCACCGTCAAGTCTGGAGTGGTTTAAAAGAATTTCATCGGAATGGTATATGTGTATCTAGAAATGTTTAAAAAGAATTATTGGAATGTGAGACTTGTGTGTTTCATTACTACGTGATGTCTACAATACAAAAGTGTGTTTTGACGAAAATTATTTGATTGCCTCTATTTATGCAAGATGTTAGTTGTATATTTTTTTTCTAAAAGTGGAAATATATAGTTTTCCTTATCAGATCATTGATTTTGAGCACAATAGTGAAATTTACTCAATTTAAGAATTGCCAATAATTCGCAGGTGAATGCTGTTAGCAATGAACAGAAAAAAACGATTATTTGCCTCACTATTGGCTCCGTGCGCGCACTATATTGGGGCTTCTCTAGGTATCATCATCATCATTAATGACGCAGCGGGTAGTAGAGAGAACGGGCGGTGCAGCAGACTCCTCGGCTCGTCAGCACCTTTCAGGTGTGCAGATGCTTCACGCCTGTTTAATACGCGTTTTTTTATGGTGTGATATATGAGGCATGGCATTTTATCATATCTTGAAGTCGCATAGCCGTGATAAGGAAACACTTTTGTTGCAGAGGTGTCGAACTGCGGGATGGCGATATACTGTTTTCTACCCAGTACTAAAGCGCTGTACCATAAACAAAGAGTATACAGCTCTTTACCTCATTACCGCACCTACCAACAGAATGCAATTTTTTATTTAATTGCAACTAAACGAATGAAAATAAACTGCGGAAAAAATAGCTCCCCAAGCTCTCAACGTGCAAACCAGACTTGAAAAAAAATAAAAAACTGTTTTACATGTAAGTAAATGATTTAATATAACGACTTCGTGTACCCCCTTGAATTCCCCTTGTTCTACGAAAGATTGTTTCTTATTATGTCCAGGTTAATTTATTTTCACATTCTAGAAACCAGTAAACACGTTCCCAGCGACAACTGGCTGGAAGACACGGTGGCTGACTCTCAGAGCCGTTTCAACTATACTCCGTTTCACCATATGTCGTTCCGCAGCGAAGGCTAGAAGCGCGAGCCCATAGCATTGGCAACTGCCCTTAATGCACGAGAGCTTGTGCCACCGAGATGTGCCCCAGAGTAAGAAGCTCGCGCTTGTAGCCTTTCCTGCGGTACATCATAAGGTGAAATGGAGTATAAATGCCTGCTTATTGTCCCGTTCGACGCGAAACGTGCGAAGCCACCTTCGTGATCGTAACAGCTAAGACCTAGCGGTGACATTTCGGTGTTCAAAGAATGAGTTATACAGCTGTTATGAATTACGGACGCTCGCGTGCTTGGTTTTGCGGACCTAAAACATATCTGTGCTGCCGGTGTGGTGCGCCTTTCCGTCAGAACTTTTAAATTTATAACATGTCCTTAAAGACCATTGGATTAAACCAATTAACCAATTGCCTTAATTGGGCAAACCAAGCCCCGAGATTTTAAATATGAGATTTTACTTTTCCTTAAAGCAGAAATCGTGATGTCGCAAACTCCTTTGTCACATATTCTATAAAAAAAAAATATAATAATAATTCACAATCACTTTTACTTGTTTTTCACGGTATCGTAAGAATTCTCGCCAGCATCTGTCGAATAAGGAAGGAAGCGTAGGTAGCGGCAAGCTCCATAAAGCCAACACGTGTACTGTGCCACGCAACATAACAGCGCGCGCGTGGAAGATGACAGCACGTCTTACACTATGGTAGCGGCAAAACATATTTTCCTAGAGTGGTTTCCATATTTCCAACAGAGAAAGCATCAGAAACGCCATGACGCACACCACCCTCACCAGGCTCATTTATTAACACTCTAAAGATTTATATTTTAAAAGTGGTTTGGAGATGCTGTAATTAAGCAGGAAACAAAAAAATTGGCGGCGACCTACACCTTTAAGTCTCACATAGCATGAAATGCATTATAGTGAATTGGTGAGATAATTGGTCTGTTACGTGGAGTATATTTTCCCTCTAAATTTAGTGGGAAAACTGAATGGTTTTATGGGTCACGTGAAGTCAGGTCGCGTAACGTGATGTCACGTAACGCATAATAAACCGATGAGCGAGCATTATGAGTCAAATCAACGTATCTAAGTTCAATGGCCACTGCGACCGGCCGCGGAAATTATCCGACCAATAGTAAATCTATGGGTCACAGCTGCACCTATAATTCCTGAGTCCCTCTAGAGCGACAAACAGAAACAAACGACAGCGACAAGCCTAAAAACAGAGTCTTTCGCGATTTGACAGGCTTTGTAGAATAACGGAGGCCATGCTCAAACACGAGCAGCATGCAGGCGAAGGAATGTTGTGGCAGGCTCGCAATCACTCGTGCTTACTTCAAGAGCCCCGAACGACTTTGCTCCGTCTCACCAAAACCGTGCAGTGCAGCCAAAGCTACAGGGAGTGAGTGCCGACTTTTTGAAGAGGAGGGAAAGGAGGAACCGGAAAGAAGGGCTGGGATTCACCCCTTTCTCCTTTCCCTCCTCTTAAACAGATCGGGATACACGCTGTCCCCTGTAGCTTTGGCGGTACTATACGGTTTCAGTGAGACGGAGTATAAACGCCTGCCAGAGGTACCATCGCGAGCACGCTGCATGTGTTTGAGGCTTGTCACTGTCTTTTGTTTCTGTTTTTTCGCTTTAGTGGGACCAGGGCATAAAAGTGATCGGGTTCCTACAATGTGATCGTGACGGAAAACTATAAATAATAATTAAAAAAATAAGCCAGCGATATAGAAAGCTTTCGTTGATACTGCCGCTCAAGTTGTGTGGGCGCAGCCCAAATGGCCCCGCAGACGATTCTTTCTCTCTTTCTTTTTCTCATTGTTTGAACCCCGCAATTTATCCGACTTTTATATCCCCCATTGCTGCGAACACCCTAATGGCGCCACAGCATACAGCGACCGCCAGTATACGTTGACCAGTACACGTGGCACGCTGAACTCCCACGAACGGCAAGGAACCGGGGAGCGTTGCCCTGACTACAAAAGGCCATCACCGGCATGGAAATAATCTGTTAAGAGTGGCCACAATGAACATTCGGATTCTTCAATGTTACTTATGGCCGTGTTCTCGAATAATCACTCACTAGTTGTGTAACTCAGAGTCTGGCGTTCTTGTCGGTTAGTGCCGCGATTGCATTGGCTACAGAATGATAATCTTGTGCTCGTGACTCGCCACCACATGGCTTTCTCAAGCTCTAATGTGGAAAATGTTAAATATAGTTTCTTCTTCTTTTTGAGAACCTCAGCTTCGTGTTCCTCCACTGAGTTGAGTATACAGCAACACAGCCTTCGCGATGATAGTTTGAATATTTCTACCTGCCAAAAAAGGTGATGATTGTTCCAAGAATAATAACGTTTTTTAGACATTCGGGGCGTTTCAGGTACCGGGGCAAATCGGTTCGCCTTGCCCCGCTGATGGTGGTTGTTCTTTGTACACTTTTTTTATTTTGAACAGAAGTAAGCTTTAATTAGTTATTAGTATGCATTTACCCACGACTGCTTTTTCTTCGTGATAATCATACAGAAATACCCAGAACAACTTTTCACTATCTAGATTAAGGAACTGGAAATCTAACTGGAATTGTTTCCAGCTGGAATTGTTTGTCGGCAACCTGGAAATCCAGGTTGCCGACAAAAAAACAATTCTGAAAACGTAAAATTTTGAAAAATCTAGATAGATTTCCAGTTTTAAAGTCCAGACAGCGAAAGGTTATAAGGGGTTTCTTGGTAGGGAAAATACTTTATATGCGGGACACGGCGTGGTGGGCGTTACCCTAATTTTTACGCTAATGAATAATTAGTTGTTCGACATAGTTAACAAAACCCGCTTTTTGATCTGCATAAAAGTGGCTCTTTGGGTGAATATATTACTGTGTTTGTGATGTTTCAATGTCGCCTTTTAGTCGCAGAATGTGTTGAAAACAATACAAACAAGTTGTAAATAGAATTGTTACAAATAGATTCTAGTTGGGTGGAATCGCCAGCCAAAAGTTGTGTACTATTGGAATGTGAACTACATATGAGTTTTGAAAAATGCACTGTTTTAGGCAGATTTTGTTTTTAAGTTTAGGAGGCTGCACAGCAAATTAGTACCCCCATAGGCATGCCCAGCTGCTTGTGTTGTTGGTACATAGTTAAAATAACCTTATCTATAATCAAGCAAATTGACTTTCAAATTTACTTTATTCAAAGAATAGAAACAGTTATAACACTTTAGTTCAAACTTTATATGTTTTCCAGGTATGCCGGGCCCTGCGATGTCCGCCTATATTGTTACACGAAGCAACCGTATAGGTCTTTACTTGTGGAGACCCTTCCCTGCAAATGAAAATAAATTAGGTCGTAAACAAGACATGTAGCGGATTTAAAGTTAAAGGGTAACTGCAAAGAAAAAAAAGTTTTTTTTTTTTAAACAGCCTAATTGGAGCAAGCATGTCAAAAAACAATTTTTCCGCGAAAAAACAAATTTTTTACTGCAATATTTATTGCGTGAGACGGATTTTAGTTTGCGGCTATTTCGTCCATTTTAAATCGCGCGCCACGAAGTTGGGGTTCCGTGACGTCACAACCCCAATCGGCTGCTATACTTCTGATTGGCTAAGAGTTTGATTGACAGCTTAGATCTTCGTTGTTAAACCTTTGTTCTATGTTGCAATTTCCTTTCGAGCGGCATATTTTTACGTTTAAAGTATAACCCATGTGATAAAGTTGCTATTATTAACAAAAGGTTTACAAAACAGGCACTTCCGTTTGGATTCATACCATAACAAACAAAAGCTTCGCCATTCTTTCACGGCCGCTGAAGACTCTGCTCCAGCGTGTCTCGCCTACCTCGACTAGTCGTTTCGCCGAAGTGATCAGTGTTTCGTGTTGACCCAGGTGCTTGAGTGAGACTTCCTGAAGTGAAGTAGTGTGTGATTAGCAGCTGTCGCCAGTGTTAGTGATAGGAAGCGACGCGGGCTTTTGGCTTTCATAGCGCGGTTTGTTTTTTTAGCGTGTTTTTTTTCCTTGCTTGCGCGTGCAAATGCCGACCTTTTTTTAGATGTCAGCTCCTGTAAGCAGCGCCGTTGCTCTGTAAAGTGCTGCGAGATGAGTGATCGCGACAGCGAGTCTTCCCGCAGCCATGTCGCCCCGAAAGATCACAAGCTGAATGCTATTTGGCTGCAGGCAATCGGGCGTTCGCGTAGCGACAAACGAGTCCAGGTATGTTCTCGTCATTTCGCTCCGGAGGCCTTCGAGATTCGCACCGAGGCACTTCTCAGGTCCCATTTTCGCGACATGTGCTCGCAAAACCCGGAGCTTATCGCGTCCCGTCAAACCAAAACAATACTGGCGCCACGTTGAACGTGCGTTGTTGCCACATTTTCCCCGACCAAACAAAAACAACGAAAGCAAACCGGCTCTAGCTTCCAGCGTACATGGACGGCACCTTCCCCCCTTCCCATTCCCCTCACCGCCCCCCCCCCCCCCCGGCCCCCCCGCCGATCCGCGGCCGGGAGTCAAGACGCTGCGTACTCCGCAGCCAAGTCAATCCAAGAGGGAGGGAGGGGCGGGCGTAGTTCTCCTGCGCGTGGGTCGAAAGAGCGGGAGTTTCAAATGTGGAGAGGTTGTGACTCCGACTAAATTAGTCCTGTAACGTAAATATTGCTAAAAAAAAAAAAAAATTGTTTTCGCGGAAGATTTGTTTTGTGACATGCTTGTCCCAATTAGGCTGTTAAAAAAAAAAACACTTTTTTTTCTTTGCAGTTACCCTTTAACACAAATTATTTGAATTATTTGCAGTTACAGTGTTTTATTTTTGGTTATATTTATACGTATAAATACCAAAGAAAGACAGGTTATTAGAGATTATTTGAGGTGTACACGCTTATTATCTCATCGAAAACTTTTTTTTCTTCATATTAGTAGGAGCATATATTCTGTACAAAGGCAACATGCAGAAATGTAATACTACGCACATTGCCTTAACCCATTCGCTACCAAAGCCAGCGAATCACCCGGCGTGCCGTCAGGGGCCATATTCCCAAAGCTGGCGATTTGCCGGTCTGCATGAATTTGTTTTAAAGAGCCGTTCATAGTTGACGCGCTATGTAGACTTGGGGTAGTGTAGTTAGATATATTGCCAACAGATGGCGAGGATCGTTCTGTTCGCTGGGTTTATTTGAGTTTGTTTTTTTGTGTGTCATCTTTCCCGCTCGATCGCTGCCTGCTGGGAGAAGATGGCAGCGTCCAGTGTACGGTATCGCTTTTCTGACGATGAAATCATAGATATCCTCTTCGACAGCGATGATGACGGGACGTGTGGTGAGGATAGTGAGTTTTCCGAGCCTCCTGTTGACGACAGGGGCGATTCCGACAGCAGTTTTGAGTCCGAATCACAACGAGAGCGCACTGGTTGTGCGACGCCTAAGCGACCAAGGATGGAGTGCTTCGAGATCTTTCATACGAGGAAGACTCTATGAGGGCCTATTGATTTAAAGACTTGAATGAACCACTTAAGCTTGTAAACAAACATGTTTTCTTGTTTTCCGCACTGAATTTTACTGTAAAAGCTTATTATACAAGCAAAACAGTCATGCCTATACTCTGTTTCATACTTAGCGTGCAACGCTGTAAAAGCTACTGGCGCGAGCGTGAGGCTTGATCTCGTTGATCATTTGCGCGCGTTCTCGCGCAAACAAAAGCATAAATGAAGCCACGCGCTCGCGCCAGTAGCTTTGACAGCGTTGCACGCTAAGTATGAAACAGAGTATAGTTTGGCCTTGTTATAGGGGGTAAACATGCGGTACGGACGGCCCGGCAGTGCGCGACGCGTGCAGTAGCGAATGGGTTAACTACTGTATTCCTAGATGTTGGCGGCATGCATGTTGTATATTCTACAAAAAGAAATTAGAATTAAGGGTATTCTTTTATTTTTAAGACGTATTATTGCTACTATGCTCTATTATAAAAAAGTCGAATTTTTATATAGAGTGTTGTTCTTACCACTCATGCGCCTTCGGGGAACGTGATAGCAATGTGGGACACAGCATATCTTTTTGTCTTATTGAATTCGAAGAAGTAAAATTAGTTAAAGGGGAGATTTTGTAAGATAAAAATTACCGCCGTAGAAAAGCGACACCAAAACTTTACAAAATTAAAATTAGCGCTAAAGACGAGGACAAGTGGCAGACACAGACACGGACAGGCGCTGTGTCTTCCACTTGTCCTCGTCTTTAGCGCTACTTTTAATTTTGTAATGTATAACCGACTAGCCCGTCACATGATCCTACTACGACACCAAAAGGTTGCATTAAAAGTGACCTGAGAGTAATTTCGTCAGCGTCACTTAACCACGCCACTTGACGTTGTGTGTTGCTCAGTGCGGTGCGTCGCAAGACCACGGCACTTTATAGAGTCTAAAAGCCTCGGTACGTACACGGAAGCACTGACGCTAACGGCCCTGTACCGTGTTCGACCTGCAATCTTTTTTTCGGAGATTGACAAAAAGGGCCAGAAGCGTCTAAAGGACATGGTTTCTTACTTGAACTCTTGCTTGTCCATTTAAGGAAACTGCATTTGCCCTTATCCTCGGAATCCCCCAAGTCCGCCAGGTCGCCCGAATCCTAAACAGCGGAGAGAATGTCCAATCGAGTGCAGCATCAATGATCATCAATTTCATAAAAGGCAACACTGTGTGGTAGCCTTTACTCGATATTTTTCGGTATATTTTAAAATGAAACATAGCCTATACGAATGCAACTTTAAAGAAAATCAACTATTTCAAGTCGATATATATAAAACTGCATTGGTGTACTTTTTTACCAGCGGGAGATTTATTGAAAGCTTTTGGAACGCTTCGAATCTATGAATAAATGCAATGCCTATGTTTTTTTTTTTTTCAGATTGTTATCACGCAGATTGTGCTCACATATTTTTAGCATGACACCTTCTGTTGTTTAGTTTATTTGGCAGACACGGCACCTACAAAGTTTTCCGCAAATTATTTGGCATAAAGTAGAATACGCGCGGCGCCCCTCCTCAGTCATTCATTCCCTTACATTTTCATTTGCTGACATCACGAGCATTTATAAAGGCGTCCAATTTTAAAACGAATAAATCAGACCATTGGCTCTTAGTTTTGGGGGCACCCATCAAATTCGTTACTCGTTTCTTGTGTTATTCTCTTTTAAGTTCACTCGTAATGAGCCAATACCTTAATATTCTTGTGTTTTTTTACGTAGATTTAACCCTAAAATGGTTTGTACAATAACTGCCCCATTTCTCTATATTTGATGGAAAACCGCACGCACTAATGTACGGAACTTAACGATGGTAAAAGTGATCCCAGGGATGTCCGACGGTGGAGACGATGACAATTTGCTTTGTGTTTTTGCAACAGGCTTGCCTTTGGTTTCTATTCGCTCTATCTCGCGTGAGTTGAAGGGTGGTTGCGACAGTGTGCAAACAGCCCTCAAACACTTCCTGTTCTGAAATAGACGGCGGGTGTCACAGTATGTGCGAGATCAAATCGACGTTCAATCTTTGGTAAATTGTCGCTCATAGCCGGGTCAGACGTAATTCACTCTTACGGAGAAAGAGAGAGGATTAAACAAATATAAACTACAGGCGGACGAGAAGTGTGCCAGTGCTACTTGATTAGGTGGCACCACAGAGTTTGTTGCCAAACAAAAGAAGGGCGGAATATTTCAGCTTTGTTCGCGTTGACGAGTCTCACGGTCATCACGCCCGGAAATCATCCCGACGGCAAACTCCTTCAGATAATTCAAAATATGGGTGAGATAGCGCGTACCAGGCACGTGGCCAGGGGGGGGGGGGGGGGCCATGGGGCCCGGGCCCCCCCGAAATCTTCCATTTTGCTGTGACCTCCTTTCTCTCCCTCCCCCTCACTACAGCATTTTGTCATGGGTGGGAACCCCCGAAACAAAATCCTGGCTACGTGCCTGGCGCGTACAATATAGCAAGAAAGGTATTCAGAAGAGAAAACAAGATATTCTCATCGAGCTTGGTCTACAAGATACACTAAAAGCGCAGAAAATATTTATAGTGCATTATCTTAAGTTGGGCATTTGTGATAAGTACAAGCCAAGACTTCACCAACTGTTACAATAGAGCGAGAAAAAAAATGCAACACAGTGAATGGGTTAGTTACTACACCCTTCGTGACCGAGCGCTTGGGCATTTAAGCTAGCCTCATCAATTTAGCGCCGAAAATGTTCCCATTTTTGACAAGTTTTTGCCCGCGAAAAAGAAAACCGGAGGTGCCCGGCATTCAGTTCACTCGGCTAAAACTATGGCGAAATACACATCCATCAGAAGCACCCGGCTATCTTCGCTCAAGATCACACTTACCACCGCAGTTTCTTTGGCATTCCTGCAGGGATCTGAAATTGTTTGGCCCCCCTGGCATCCACCGTAGAGGAACTGCTCGCAGCGACCGCGGTTGCAGAAATACCGAGGAATGGCAGCCCTGCAGGGTCCAGTACCTCCAGGCCGGAAAATGTCGGGGTATCCGCGCTCTAGAAGATAGTACACAATGAACATTCAGCTGTTTATACAAGAGCATTATACTTCGTCTCACCCTAGCATGGACTAACCGCGAAGGCTGTGCTAGCGCGAGCGGCCAGCCTTGACTGCCTTGACTAGAGCACGCGCTGCACGAGCGCTCGTGCAGCCGCCGCGGCTTCATTCAAAGCGACTAGCTCGCGCTTTTAGCACGCGCGGCTAACAATAGCCCATACTAAGGTGAGACGAAGTATAGAAATTGAATTTTGTGGACTTACTAGGGAGCTGTTAGGAAAGATAATATAATGTAAAAATGATATGTGGTAAGACATTGATAGCATTCGCTATTAAGAATGCAGCCGGTAAACGATATGGCAATTTAAATGTAAAGCTAACAGTGTCAAGGGTTTTTCTAATTACTTAATCATTCCAGAATCGTACTTCAAGTTAAACTAGCTAAGGTTTCGCGTACGAGGGTGACAGTGGCATGGTATATAAATAGAACATGTCAGAGTTGGCCGTTTGCCAAGCATCTGCGTTGGATGAATCACCATTCGTGACACTTCACCATCTCAGGCTGTGCGTCCTCCGTGTCGAAGCAATAAAAAAGAGGCCGGATCGAAAGGGCGACGACGCGATGCTTTGAAAAGACGCGTAAGCGCGTGCCAGGCAGGCAGCGACTTGACGTGAGCATCGACTGGGTTTTGTGCAGTTTTTCGGGGCAAGGTGACGCGTATTTTTTTGTCACTTGTCACTAGATAAAAAATGTGAAAAATACAAACTGCAATTTTGTCATCATTAAAATCGTTGCCACTACCCACTTAAACTGTCAGTTAGTATGTAATTTGTTATTGTCTGCCAATACCAAGATCTTGATTGTATAAAAATCACCTTTATCCGCGTTCAATGTCCGCTCCACTCAATCAGGTTGGTTGTTTTTCTCAGGAGATAAATGGCAGTCGGTTCCCAGCTTTCGCTGCGAACCACCTCAAATATGACGTTTGTTGAATTCGCCTCGGTATTCAGTTTGCAGGACACAACTTAAACCAGGACATTTAGAGAGTAAATTGTTTTCGATTACACAGTTTCTGTGCCGAATGGTTTTAACAGAAAACAAAAAAATTGGCAGCTAAATAACCGAGTTAGCTGAGTTTGAGACGTCCTCCTATCTATTTTCTGTCTCTTCTACGTTTTGATGCTTCTTCTTTACTTCATACTCTGGTTAATCCAACATGGTTAATACTCACCAGCTCACCTGCACCCTTACAATATGTTCACAGAACCATAACAGTCCAAGTAGAATA
>JABSTQ010005442.1:0-33601 GCA_013358835.2 Ixodes persulcatus
AATTACCCTCTAGATGATTAGATATATGCTGCCTAAATTGCTCAACCAGTTTGATGCTAGTGAGTTGGATCTGATTAAACTGTCATTGAAGAAACTTAGAGAATATTTTGTAAACCTAGATAGGTAAATTACCAGTGATCTGGTGGTTTGTTTAATATTTCCAGGATTATTCAATCTTCTTTAATATGTGTGTTGTGCTCATGTATTATCCACCTGTTTTGTACTTTCGCATGAAATAGCATTTTTTCCTGTACCTCTGCTGTCGTGCCTATGTAGGGGGCCCTGTCAAGCTGTATTTCACAGCTTTTTCCCTCGACCGCCACCATCAGTGTAGATTGAAATAAACAAATTATTATTATTATTATTATTATGGCTCCACTTTGACAGCTCAATAAATCGTCACCCTCTCAATTCAGTCACCACTTTGGTACAAACATTCTCTTAGAATTGTATCTTTGTAACTTATATAGGGTGTTTAGTTTTAATTTAAAGAGATCTTTTAAAAAATGCCATTAAAAGTACACAAATGTGGTATGTGCTGGCGAGTTTTACAGCCATGGGGACATAATACAAGGGCATAATCGTCAGAATAAGTTGAATAATTAACAAAATTTGTTCATTAGCTTTTTAGTTCGTGAAAATATGCAATGATTTAGTCAAAACTTGCTGAGCACCATCAGAAACCACTAAGTTAGCAAGTTTAGAGAGACTTGAAGCATAGTATCCATTTTCACTGATTAAAATTAATAAGCTTTTTGTTCCTTATTTGACTTTTTGTGATGATTATCCCCCTGAAAATTTTCCCCTGGCTATATAGCTCACTTGCACAAACCATATTACTGTACCCTTCCTTGCTTTTTTTTAATAGATCTGTCCAAATTATATTTACAAGTTCAAAGTTCCTTCAAAATTTAGACAGTTGCTAAAGGTGCCAAGTTTGGGATTTTATATGGATATACTCGTTAGAAAATAAACAATTATTATTTTTAACAACTTGCATATAGTCATATGTCCCTAAAAAGAGTTAGACCTGTGCTCATATTACAGGTTACTGCCAAACATGATCACTCCTGTACAGGGAACACATCAATGCAAGTGTCCACCTCTTCATAATCTACAATATTTGTCTCGAGATTTTTTCTGGGCATAGCATTTATGGATACATTTATACTATTGATTTGGCAATGGCATGGAAATAGCAAGTCAATTGAAAAGGTCACTAGTCACCTTTGGTCAATTTTATCTGAAATCACTTAATAATAACAACTTTTTTTCAAGCAAATTGTCTATTTTAGTTGAGCTTTCCTTGTATGTCATAATACTTACAAGGTCTTTTCTTATAGCTGATCAAGCCACACTGTTGGGGGAGACCAGCTACCCACTAAAAGTCACCGAGGACATCTGGTTTGGATGCTGTTCCTGCACCTATGTCACCAGAGATCAGCGTGGAATTGTGAGCCACCTTGTTGCCCATGGTGACATGCAACTGTTTAAGTGCCGGCATTGTCCCATGTCGTTTGTCTCTAGGCTAGAATTGAACAGCCACATGCAAAAGCACACAGGTGATGAGTTCTTAAAGTATGGCAGCCCTCTGAAAATATATATTAGAATGAAGCCCCCTCTGTCTAGTGTGTGTAAAGATTTGAAAGAGAGATCCGACAGTTGCCTTCAGGTTCCCCAAGCCTTTGCTCACAATTCCACTTTGATCCACCATAATCAAGCCCACATTAGTGAAAAGCCAAAACCTTATAAGTGTGAGCAATGCCCCAAAGCCTTTGCTAGGAGTAAGCATCTGACCCGCCACCATCGAACGCACACGGGTGAAAAGCCTTACAAGTGCAACCTGTGCCCCCAAGTCTTTGCTCAGAATTCCACTCTGACCCGTCATAATAGAACACACACAGGTGAAAAACCTTATAAGTGCAAGCAGTGCCCCAAAGCCTTTGCTCAGAATAAGAGTCTTATTCGCCACAATCTAACACACACGGGTGAAAAGCCATACAAATGCAAGCTATGCCCCCGAGAATTTGGTCAGAATAGCACTCTCACCCGCCACACTCAAACACATACAGGTGAAAGACCTTATAAATGTGAGCACTGCCCCAAAGCCTTTGCTGAAAAGTCCTGTCTGACCTTTCATAACCAAATGCACAGTGGTGAAAAGCCTTACAAGTGCAAGCACTGCCCCAAAGCCTTTGTTCAGAGTAGGAATCTGATCTGCCACAATCAGACACATGCAGGTGAAAAACCATATAAGTGCAAGGTATGCTCCCAAGCCTTCACTCGGCATTTCAGTCTGATCCGCCATATGCGATTTCACACGGGTGAAAACCTTAGCAGGTGTAAGCTGTGCCCCAAAGTCTTTGCTCAGAGTAGGGATTTAATCCGCCACAGTCAAATACACACAGGTGAAAAGCCATACAAGTGCAAGCTGTGCTCCCAGGCCTTTGCTCAGAGTTACCATCTGACCTGCCATAACCGGATACACAGTGGTGAAAAGCCTTATAAGTGCAAGCAATGCCCCAAAGCCTTTACTCAGAATAGGAGTTTGATCCTTCACAAACAGACACACACACAGGTTAAAAACCATGTAAGTGAAGGCTCTGCTTCCAAGCTTTGTTGAGAATTCCAGTCTGACTGGCTGTAACAAACAGATGACTCAAAAAGCTTACAGGTAGGACCTGGTCTTCAAGGCCTCTACTAGTCTTGCACACCTGACCAGCCACATTCAAATGCATAAAGGCCACAAACCTTATAAGTGAAAACAATACCCCAAAGGCTTTGCTCGGAAAAGTCTTTTGATCTGACACATTTACCGTAAGTCTGAGCCGTAACATTCTCACTCACAAGTGAACCTGCAAGTTGAACCTGCCGTGTTTTATAACTAAACTTTTATGCTTTTAGAATTTATTTTTTTTCAAATTGGGGCTGGTTTTTTCGGGGTTAATTTTTTCCCACAGATTCGGTGTCCATTTTTGGTATCAGACAAAAGTAAATCTTGGCATTTACCGAGGTTTATGTTGAAGCACGCAGGGCACGGGCATAGGATTCCCCAGTCTTCAGATACTATGTGCATGACCCAAATACTTGGAAAACGTCCTGGTACCGGTGAGAGAAGGAAACGAGGTAAGGGTTATTGTTCCCGGAAGCGGTCTTGCAGACAGTTCAGTGAGGGCTGTGTCTTTGGTGAACGCAACTTGAGGCTGTTGAAAAAGGTTTCTTTCATGTGAAGCTTGGATTTTTCTGATTCAATGGCAGCTCCAAATTGGGGTTTTTCAGTTTTTCCTGTTTTTGATAAGATTGAATCTGTGGTTAAGGTTTTTGGGGTTTATTGGTATATACCAAAAACACTGAACCCTGTTTATAACACATGCAGACAGTTAACTAATGCACAATTGTGTACCATTTCAATTGAAATATATAGGTGCAAGCAGTGCCCTAAAGCTGTTGGTTAGAGTAATTGTCTACCTCACCACACTCAAGTGCATATTCCCAATGATCCTTTAAAATGCCAGCAATGTCCTGGGACATTTTTTAACTTGTCTTGTATCAACGGGCACGTGCCAGCGCGTGGATTGAGGAGCCTAGAGTCAGCGGCAGGGCAAGGATTTGGTAGGTGCTCTGCCTCCAGCTTGAGCCAACACTTCGTCGCAAACTCCGCCTCCAGCGCACAATGAGTGCGAGCTGGAGGCAGAGTTTCTACCGAATTCTTTGCCTGCCAGTGACCATTAGTGCATTTGCATGAAGATGGCAGACAGGAAGTAGGCATTTCAAGTGTGACGCGTGTGGCTGCTTACGGCATGAAATGTGCACGTCAAACGGTTTGGAACGTGGGACCACGCTGATGCAGCGGGGCGCGGGAGTAGAAGCCATCGGGTGACGGACTTGAGCCCTCTTGACGTCCCCCTGGCCTGGCCTCCGGCTCGTCTGTCTCGAACGTCCGCTGATGTTGGTGGGCGCGTTCCCGGTGCACCTAACAAGATCACGGCGGCGCCGTCTCCCCGAGCACGCCACCCCGACTGCCGACGTCGCCTCGCTTCTGCCTCAAGTCCACCGGCCTCACCCTCGCCCCGGGCTTGTCACCTCTTCAGCACCCATGCATCCAACGTCTCAGCAACACGAGGGACTGATAAGTTTCCTTGTGAACTATCGAGTTTCATTCTGTGATCTTTTTCACAGTTGTGTGCCACTTCTGAGAGCATCTCATTGTAAGACTGGACAAGAAAATAACAGATTTTGTAGGCTCTTTGGGTGTTGAAGGGGTTTTGGTTCGGAGGTTTGTTGATGACATCTTGGTTTGTGCTCCGAATCAGCTTTCCGCTACTGAGATCTTTGACTTTATTTTGACCACTGCACCGGAATTGAAATTCACCTCTGAGTCAGCGAAAGACGGCAAGTTGCAGTTTTTGGACTTGCAACTATTGAACAAAAAGGGGTTTTGCTGGTCTTATGGGAGGGAAACCGTGAAGAAAGTTCTTTCTAGATGGAGTGCTCATTCTAAACTTGTTAAAGGGGGGGTGGTGAGATCACTAATTGGCAGTGCACTGAAGAAATCTTGTTTTCAATGTGTCGGGAACGCTTTCAGGCGTTCAAATTAAACGTCTACTGTTGGCGGGTTATAGTTTAGATTTTATCGTTTCTAGTGCACGTAGACTGCTTGTACGTGCTTCGGTGACCGCTGAGAGGGTTCAAGGTGGAACCTTTGCTGTGGTTCCTTATTTTCATGGTTTTTCTCATAGCTTAAAAGCTTTGGGTGCAACATTTAACGTTAATGTGGTTTTTAAGACGGACTTTCGTTTAGACAGGCTGACCCCGTTTACCTTCAGACGTGAGGGATGTTGCGGGAAAAAACACAGAGATCCCTCGGTCTCCTGTGTCGCAGAGGTGGTATACAAGATCCCCTTTGACTGCGGATTGTGTTATGTCGGTCAGACAGGGCGTTGTTTGAATGACCGTCTTGCGGAACATAAAAGAAATCTAAGGAATAAAGCCCAGAGTTCAAAGTTGACAAATCATGTTGGTTCTTGTAATAATTGCTCCCCTCTTTGAGGTGAAACTTTGTTCTCTGTAACGAAAAAGAATTGTTTAGAAGGCTAATTAAGGAGACCTTGTGCATTCGCGAGCGGGGGAATTGTGTGAGCCAGCCGTCCTTGGTTATCGGTGATCGGATGAAAGAGTTTTTGCTTGTATGAGGGGGGCTTTGCAAACTTGGAGGGGGGGGGGGGGGAGTGGGGGAAGAAAATCGGGAAGTGTTTGCTTGGAAGTAGGAAATGAAGATTAGGCTTTAGCGTTTTGGAGGTCGCCGTGTGTGTCGACCTTCGGGTTGTTGTTGTTTGGGAGGTCGGCTCCCTTTGCGGAAGTGTTGGAGCCGGGGAGTGGCTCGGGCTGTCTGGGGCGAACTCGTTGGTCGTCTGGTTTTGCGTTCGAGTTCTTTTTTTCCCTTTCTCCTTTTTTTCCCTTTCTCTTTTTCAATTGTCTGAAAGTCTATTTATTGGTGTGTTGATATCAATAAAATTCAGCTGCGTTTGAGAGTTTTTGTTGTGTTCGTCCGTTTTTTTATTGTTCCTCATCTCAGGGTTTGCAAGATGTCGAATAATTACCAGCTCGCCTGCACTCTATCACTGCATACATTTGCTCTGTTTTTCCCTGTGCATGGCATTTGTAGTTTGCTTCTGTAAATGGAGTGTTTTTTCTTTTATGTGCAAACGGCCTTGTTTCTTTCGATGCGGAAATCGAGTACCATGTTGAATATTAACCGAGCACCCTGAACCTCTTTCTAAAATCCTTACATCAAGCACAAGCAGTGTCGCATTTTAAGTTTGGTCAAGCTCATAGATTGTGCTTTAGGAGTTGGACTACGTGACATTGCTCATCAGCCTTTCATCCAGGTGCCACTGCTTGTCATTACACGAAGGTATTGGGGAATAATTCCTAGCCAGCAGGGGTCAAGAGGCTGGTCAATGAAACACATAACATTCTTTAATTTTTTCTTTCGTATAATGAGGTGGAACAGAGGTGCTAACTTGATGGTTTGCCTTTGAATGCACACTGGGCCATGATTTCTGGTTCGAGTTTCTTTGCACTGTAGCTCAATGTTTCGTCTAATCAATTAAAAATCTTCATTGTGGTGGTTTTAGAGCGCAGCTCATAGGTTCCTGTTTATCGGTTAACGGCATCGGCGTCAGCGTAACCACGCATTGCATTATGGGACGTTTCCCCGCTAAAGTTAAAAGGGGAAGTTTCCCGCAAAATTTAGCGGGAAATATTTTCTGCTAAATTTAGTGGGGAAATGTTTTCGCTGAATTCGGGGGAACACTTTTTTGCTATATTTGGCGGGAAACTTTTTCTGTTAAATGTAGCGGGGAAATTGTTTTGCTAAATTTAACCGGGAAATGTTTCCGGTAAATTTAGTGGGGAAATTGACGTCACATGACCTCAACGCCAATTCAGTTTCCCCGCTAAATTTAGCGAGGAAAATGACGCCACGTCTTCGTGCCACCCTACCCATGAACCGATTCAGCGGCAGGAGGAGGAGGAGGAGGAGGAGGAGGGACAGCATGGAGGGGGAGGAGAGGCATACCCTCCTTCCGTACCCTCCCCTCCTCCTCCTCAAGAGCTGCGCTCTAATTTCGCATAACAGAATTGTAGTAGTTTTTATTTATATTTATTTACTCTTATATTCAAAGGAACTTGCAGGAAATAAATGTGTGACCAGATTTCGGGTTCACTCTTGTAAATGTTTGATGGAGTTTCGACTCCCACGCTGCTGCTGCTTTCAGCTGTTGCAGATTGGGGTTAACTGAAGGAACTTTCAGGGCGCCGAAAATACACAAGGACAAGAAAGGAGACGAAACAAGGCGCACTCGCAACTAGCGTTTATGAAAAAAAAAACCACTCTCTTATATGCTCATGGCAAACAACACAGTCATACTGCACAGTCATACTACATCCGGTGTAGCCCCCTTCGTAAAAAAGTGTGCTCTTTTGCCGATAGTGACACAGACGTGTCACTAATGCAATCCTTGCCTTTTTCTTTTATTTCGAAGGCCTCGTGCAGCTCCCTCGATATCCGATTGGCGTATCTGGCCAAAAACCTTGTGTCACTGAATGACGGTGTGCATGAGCAACGGCTGCAATGCATGGCCAGGTGTCCTGACGGGGTAGCCCATGTAGCCGCCGCATGTTCGCGGGCGCGATCATTAAAACATCTGCCCGTTTGGCCAATGTACGATGATCCGCATGACACGGGGATTTCGTATATGACGCCCGTGGCACATTCCGTGTACCTGTTGCGGTGCTTCGTATTGCAAGGATCTGCGGACTCACGGGGATTGTTGATTCTGCGGCACAGTCTCGATAGTTTGTTTGGTGCGGAGAACACAATAGGCACATCGTACCTGTCAGCAACCTTTTTAAGATTGTGGGTCAGTGAGTGTACATAGGGGATTGCCACCGGCCTCACTGCTGCTCTTTCACGGGGCTGCCTCCGTGTGCCTTTAAACTTTTTTTTTTATTAGGGTGTCCGCTATATCCACCAGAACTCTCTGCGGGTAGCCTGCTTTCTGCAACCTCGCTGCCTGTCTCGTGAAGCTCGCTTGAGCGGTGTGTGCACATGATTTTCTTAGTGACGCCTCGAGACAACTAGATGCAATTCCTCTTTTTACAAGTTTCGAATGGGCCGAACTGAACGGAAGGATGCCCTTCTTAGAGCGTGGCTCATATGTCCAGCATATGTGATTTCTTTCAAGACTTTCAGTTCTTTCAGTTCTTGGACCTTAGGCTAAGTCTTGAAAGAAATCACATATGCTGGACATATGAGCCACGCTCTAAGAAGGGCATCCTTCCGTTCAGTTCGGCCCATTCGAAACTTGTAAAAAGAGGAATTGCATCTAGTTGTCTCGAGGCGTCACTAAGAAAATCATGTGCACACACCTCTCAAGCGAGCATCACGAGACAGGCAGCGAGGTTGCAGAAAGCAGGCTACCCGCAGAGAGTTCTGGTGGATGTAGCGGACACCCTAATAAAAAAGTTTAAAGGCACACGGAGGCAGCCCCGTGAAAGAGCAGCAGTGAGGCCGGTGGCAATCCCCTATGTACACTCACTAACCCACAATCTTAAAAAGGTTGCTGATAGGTACGATGTGCCTATTGTGTTCTCCGCACCAAACAAACTATCGAGACTGTGCCGCAGAATCAACAATCCCCGTGAGTCCGCAGATCCTTGCAATACGAAGCACCGCAACAGGTACACGGAATGTGCCTCGGGCGTCATATACGAAATCCCCATGTCATGCGGATCATCGTACATTGGCCAAACGGGCAGATGTTTTAATGATCGCGCCCGCGAACATGCGGCGGTTACACGGGCTACCCCGTCAGGACACCTGGCCATGCATTGCAGCCGTTGCTCATGCACACCGTCATTCAGTGACACAAGGTTTTTGGCCAGATACGCCAATCGGATATCGAGGGAGCTGCACGAGGCCTTCGAAATAAAAGAAAAAGGCGAGGATTGCATTAGTGACACGTCTGTGTCACTATCGGCAAAAGAGCACACTTTTTTTACGAAGGGGGCTACACCGGATGTAGTATGACTGTGCAGTATGACTGTGTTGTTTGCCATGAGCATATAAGAGAGTGTTTTTTTTCATAAACGCTAGTTGCGAGTGCGCCTTGTTTCGTCTCCTTTCTTGTCCTTGTGTATTTTCGGCGCCCTGAAAGTTATCATGAACCAACTAGCCCAGATTGCCATTCTAACTGAAGGAAGTGCGGAGTAATTTCAGCATGGAATGTGTTTTAGTGCTTTCTTTCAAGCCTTGAGCATCAAGTGATGTATAATTTGAGAACATGGAAAGACGGCTGGATATCTTTTCAAAAGGCACTCTGCTTCACCGGGAATCGAACACCTAACCTCCTGTACGTAAAGCCGATTTATTACCACTGTGCCAACAGAGCAATTTTTCCTTTGTTTTTTAAAACATTAATTTACAGTTTTACACAAAAGACAGAATCATTCACTGGCAATGTTATGTACGGTGAGTACTTGGTTTTCATTGACACTTCTTGCATGGTGTAATGCAGTGGTTCTCAAATGGGGGCCCGTAGACCCTTTGGGGTCCGCGAAAGCATTTGAGGGGTCCGCGAAGCTCTGCCTCATCAGTCAATCCCGGCAATAAAGGTTGTATTCTTTCACATTGAGAAGAAACGTTCCAATTTTTAAATGAGTTTTCTCCTGTGTATGTCAAAAAGAGAAGTATATTTCACACTAGCACTTAGTTATACCCATTTATTAAACCATTATCATAATTAACCTTTAGCTTTCCCTTTTCCTCAGTACGAACGGAGTCCTCCTCATCTCCACCGATCCACGAGGCATCCGTGAAATATTAGTGATTGAGAACCACTGGTATAATGTGTTAGGGCCGTAAACAGAGCAAAGATGTGCGTTAGACAGAGGGCTGCACCGTTATTACTTTCTTGTGTTACATTTTTCATGATTCACGATAGACAGGTGTCCAGCTGGTCAACAGGGATTGTGACGTTCTTAAAACTCACCTTTGAGGGCTTAGTGACTTTTCCTTCAATAACTGCAACCTTGCAGACTGATGCCCTAAATACAAGAGCAGTGATTGCTCTGCCATCTGCACCATACTTTGCCAAAGATACTCACCCACCTACATTCTGCTACATTGCACCAAAGCGAGAGCAATTTGAGCCAAGGTTGTGCCAAAGCACATTTCACTTTTTCAGAGGGGAAACTAATAGTTCAGGCGTGGCTATTCCGCCAGATTGTTACGGTACGCTTGCTCAAATTTTCAGAACTTTAGGTCATGCGGAGCACAAGTTCGTCTGTTTCTTGCACATGGGTTGCTATGATGTAAGAACGCCGAGCTCTTATTGGCCAATGGAAAAAAAATAGTGGGTAGACCTCGAAGCATCTAGCATTGAGATTTGCCCACTATCCTTTTAATCATAACCAATTGAGGAGTTTCAGCGACGGAGTCGCCGCCCTGGTGGCCGGTCGCCGAAAGAGAAAGAGGGGGATAGTTTCGCTGGGCGTTGGCTTTTTGTAAAGGCGTCGGCCGCGAACGTAGGCTTATAAACTTCGGCAGCAAGAATATTACGCGGCTCTAGTGTTCCGGTACGAGCAACGGAGGTGACACGATCCGCTACGACTAGCTACGACCACCGGCCGCAGCGATGCCGGCGATGCAGGCGTCGAAGGAGCGCAACCTGTGTGCCTGTGTGCTACGCAGTCAGTCGCCGTCGCCCGACGCAGCTCGTTCGGCATTCAGGGCTTTCCGCCCCGGGCTCTTCGTTTGTACTTGGACCAGAGTATTATTTCCTGTGCTTGTGTGTGTGTGCTCAGTGGCTGGATATGGACCTCATAGAGCAGTCCTTCAGACTCAACAGCGACTCAAAGTTGACAGCGGAGGGGCTTGCAGCAACGCTTTCGGTTGGTGCACGGGCGTGACGACTACACGGATAAATTTTAAGATTGCTGCTAGCAAGGTGGGCCATAGTCGCTTTATGTTGACACGATTTTAAGTGTAAGTACTCCGTGCAAAGGCGAATCTATCGCGTTTATAACATGTACCTTGTTTATAATCCACATTTGTTTTTGTTGTTTTTATCACGCACCACCGACTACTAAGCAAATGCTTCTGTACCGATCACGGAGTGAATGTCTTCGGCCTTACATTGCGGAACGCCCAATAAAAATTCATGTTCGTTTAGCAAGAAAACTTCCCTTTCGAGTGACCTTTTTTGATTGATAATTTCTCCCGTATCTAGGTGCTTCAATTAACCCGATCGATTAGGTTTGCTTCCCTAGTTAAGACATGTTGCTGCCACATGCGGCACTAATGCTTGGCACGATGTATGCCACTGGTGGTATTGTGAATTGATTTACTTCCAAAGCTAAAAGTGTAACAGGTGGGACCATTCAGTTTGCTAAAAATGTGATATGAGAATTTCATTCCATAACTAGCGTTTTACGTTTAAGACTGATAAGAAACATGCTCATGTGATGATGCATGTCTACAACATAAGCTTTGCAGATCCAGAATGGGTGTGCTATAGGCTACAGCCTCAAGGTTTTTAATGGAGCAAATTGGTGATTACACGGCAATAAATATTGTGGTGGAAAACTGCCCATCGACTCTGTGAGTTTTGATCGTGACCATTGGTGTGCTGTTGGCAAATTAGGTAATGGTACTTTTCTCTGACCATCCGGCTTCGAAGGACATCGCATCTAGATGTGCTTAAATATGTTTATTTCAAGGTTCAGTTGACCCCTCTGGATCATTATAGGAAGGTAGTCTCAAGCCAAAACAAACAGCAGTGAATATACAATGCATAATAACAGGCACCAGTGTCCAGGTGTATAGTCCACACAAGCCAATTTGAGCCTAATTTTTTTCTTTTTTTATTTAGATAGTTTGCATTTTTTGTATAATCCGCAGGTCCTGATTTACGCGCCAAGTGCATAGTTCGCCAAGCTGGTGCGTTGTGTCTTCGTGCTTTTTTCCTGGGTGGCATTTTTCTTCAGAAGTTCTTTGGCGAACGCTCTGTTGAGCCTGAATAACTGCTATTGAGGCCCATATCCAGTCACTGAGCACACACACAAGCACAGAAAATAACATTCGGTGCCAAGTACAAACGAAGCACCTGGGCGGAAAGCCGTGAATGCCAAACGACCAGCGTCGGGTGACGGCGACTGACTGCATTGTGCCCCTTCGACACCTGCATCGCTGCGGTGGGTGGTCGTAGCAAGTCGTAGCGAGATGATCTCCATTTCAAGCAAGAAATCCTGCCATACCATAGTCAAGATATGTGTGCAAGTGTTCGACGACGTGGGCTCTCTCACACTGGTGCAGCTGTCATCAAGAAAGGTACATATCAACAATGTTCGCGCGTTTGAGGCTGAAACTATGACGCATACTTTATCTAAACCTAAATTTATCGGTTTGCGGCTACAAACATTTTCGTTGACATTGCTTAGATGATGTAATCATTCAGGCCTCGCATTAAATGGTGTTGCGAACTCTTCGGTTGTGTATGAAAACCTATTTTTGCCCTAATAAAAGACATTTTCAAAAATACATGTGTCTTCTGCTGGCACATATCTTCCAATTTACAATGCAGAGGCAAAAAGAAAAGCAACTGTGTACATCTACCACTTAGCATAAGCACCTTTTGCCATTCATTCTTCAGCACACTCAAATATCAGCTTAGGTTGTTATTGTTTTAGAAGCTTTGCCCTGTTTTGTAAAAAGAAAAAAAAAACTTAAAAAAGCTTTACCTTTGTTCTCCTGGCATTTAATACAGACTTAGCAGATCACACACAGCTGATATTACCGTGGCACATACAACTCGAACGACCGATGAGACTATTGCTATTACAATAAAGCTTTCCACAAGAGCCAAAAGGAGGCTTGTAGGGGTGCACAAGTACTGTACATCGAAATGAGATTGGCGCTTCCGGGGCTTGTTTACTTTATGCGTAAAAACAGGACGATCGGCGACCAGCTGATCGCAATAGAACACCAAGGATACCGATGTTTCGATACATAGAACGCAGGATAAAGACCTCAATCGTCCCTTGTATGCTGTAGCTGTCATACTTTCCATCCAACCGCTTTTTAGCGCAATTAACTAGAACAACCGAAGAGTTCGCAACACCGTTTAATGCGAGGCCTGAATGGTTGCATCGTCTAAGCAACGTCAACGAAAATCTTTGTAGCCACAGACCGATAAGTTTAGTTTTAGATAAAGTACGCGTTATAGTTCCAACGCGCGAGCATTGTTGATATGTACCTTTTTTTGGACCCGCGTACATTCGGTTCAACTTGACGACAGCTGCACCAGCGTGAGAGCTCACGTCGAACACTTGCACACATATCTTGGCTATGGCAAGATTTCTTGCGTTCGACTGGCTTGAACACTTCAATATTAGCATCACGGTAGGTCTTGCTGGAAGCGATGATCGTCTCGCACACGGCAACAAACAAAAAACGACGTGTTTTGTTTAATTTGTACGCTACCGGTCTACGGCGTCGCAAATCTATCCCCCTCTTTTCCGCCATGTTGGATCGATCGGAGCGCCCCCTATATTCGCTGAAACTCCTCAATTAATAGTGGCTACGAAGCGCCGTGCGGGGAAACGAACTCATGGCTTGGAACCGCATTGGAGTGGCTCGATTTATTGGCTTTCAAATAATTACGGCATGATCGAGCGTTTTCTTTTTAATAAGAGATTCATCCCCTGAGCCATTAAAAATACTCTCAGATGTATGACATTGCTGAAAAAAAAAAACATGCTGTGAATATTTTTTTATTGCTTAGGGGGGTCACCGAAAACTTCCGGACGTTCAAAACGACCAGTTAGACTTCGTGGACACAATGTCCACGAAGTCTAACCGGTCAAGTCTGGTGAAAAGTTCGAAGGTTCGTCGAACCCCGAAAGTTCGACCTAAAAATCTGGTTCGACAAAAGTTCGCGACACCCCTAATTTCGTGTTACCGTGCTGAAATGAGCCAAGAGGCTGCTTCGGATTTGTTTTTTTTTTAAGAGCGGCGTTTAGTTCTGCGGGCGAATGGTTTATCACTCCTCCTTGATGTGCAGTTGACGCAACGATTGACGAAGGAATTGTGGCTCGAGGAATAGCGAAGGTAAGACATAAAGTGCGCGAACTGGGTGCCGGTTGTCTCCGTTTAACATCGCAGTGCTGACGATGAGAAGACTGAGTGACTTCATGCTTTCGAAACATAAGTTTCCTTACCTGCAGGGGGAAGCCGGCTTCAGAAATAAAAACAGTTCGCGGAAAGCTCGTGTTACGTTTTTATCTGCTGCTCCTCTCGCTCCGTACAGTAGACTTAGTGTTCTCGTTAAGCCTTATTGAGCTCGATTCGCTCGATTCGTGGCCGCCATAAGGAGATGCAGGCGACGGAGGAACTTTTGCCACCTGCTTTAGGGACGAACGTTTCTCCCTTTCTGAAAGAACATATGTATCAAGAGCGTTCCTCCCTTTAGGGAGGACTATACTGACCCTTTTTTCTAAGAGTGTAGTTGGTACTTATTTCTGAAGGAACATATGTATCAAGAGCGTTCCTCCCTTTAGGGAGGACTATACTGACCCTTTTTTCTAAGAGTGATAGTTGGTACTTAGGCATGGTAGTAAATACGCCTAAAAAACACGGACACAGAAAGAAGCACACGGGACGAGGCGTAACTTGCAGCTCAACTTTACAAAGTTTAGTGACAAGTTTCGCCTCATCCTGTGTGCTTCTTTGTCCGTGTTTTTAGGCGTATTTACCACCATTCTTTGTTCTGTCTCTTTGCTTTTGTTGAACGTCTTGCCTATTTACGTTGATGAGCTTTTCGGCCGCGGTTGTTAATAGGGAGATTGGATATCCTGCGCGTTTTAGTCTAGAGACTTGCCCGTCGAAGCTCGTTGCGATGGAATGGGAGCAAGATTTTAACGAGTTTAAAACGTGCCGCGTTGAATGGTAATAGCGGTTTTTTCCCCCTGGGCTCATAGAATCGGCATAGATGGTGGGGTAACATGAAAAGCCGAAGAAGTAATCGTCGACATACCGGAAACTCTTATAACTTCGGAGGTATCTAAAGTTTCTTTTAAATTCCTGTTGTGGTGCGCTAGATAGAGGTCGCTGAGGACAGGGGCAATGCACGATCCGATGCACACTCCTCACTTCTGGCTAGGGTTGCTTATCTCAAGTAGTGAAGGTCGACCTGAGATAGGCGTTAATCCAGGTCAGAATTAATTACTTTGGGATAAGCCTGATGCATTGCTACCACAAAAGCAAAACTTCTACCTAGAAAAGCAAGAATTTCGTCTAGCTTTCTTTCTTTTTTTTTTTTGCAACTACATTTTTGTTGTTGTTTTCGGGGTATGAGTAACCACGACGGTGGAGAGCCGATCCCGAGGCAGGGAGAAGGTCTGCGCGAAAAGAAGGCCCTTCTTGAACGGGGGACGGCCTACACATGTAGCAATCAAGGGGAAAAAAGCTTCCTAACTCCCAAGGCAAGAGGAGGAGTTGGCAGGCGACACAGGTTATAAGGGGAGATATCACGCTGCAGTCTGTGTTGAAGCGGCGCTACCACGGTGGCCCTCGGAGACATCAAAGAATCGCGGCATTGTCGCCTGTATTTCTGTGTCTGGTTTCCGAAACACCATTTGGTTCTTGGCGAGCCAGCCTGCTATGTTCAGGCAGGCGCCTTACTATACACCCAGACGGTTTTACCCTATTTTCAAAGACGACCATAAAAACAGGAAACATGCTGAAATAAAAAGGGGCATCGCCAGTGAAGGTGCTGGAACGAGAGGGATGTTTTTTCCTCGTCTCCAGCAGTCCATCTGCTTCCTCCTCCCCAGCCTTTCTTCTCCTCGCCCTGTCATTCCACTGAAACTGCAGTTGTAGATCTGTCACTGTAAAATGCGCAGACGGTTTCTTTGAACATCTCAACATCAAAAGATTTACGGGGAAGAGGGGGGGGGAGGGTTTCGTTTTTTAGAAACGTGTGCAATGCTAAAAGAACAGTATTTGAAGTTTTCCACTTTCATCATTATGGCGACAAAAAGGGCGATCCTTGATGCGAGGTTGCAGGGCCGAAATTATCCAAAAACGTCGGCACGGCAGCAGCGGATCGTATCATCAAGAGTCACCCAGAATTCACAAAAATATGGTAGGTTTTGTTTCAGTTTTCTGTGTGTACATACGTAGCAAAGCAAAAGGGGGATTGTCAAATCTTAGGTCGCATGAACTGCATTGCGGAAAGTTCACAAGGTTTCGTTGGCCCTATGAAATAACCGCATAAAACAGTTCTGTAATAGATTGCGAAGGTATTTAGCACCCAGACGTCGTTAGATAGTGGAAATAATCAGCAAAACTTTAGTAAGGTTAGTTCATGTGAGCAAAAAAGAAAAAAAACTTTTTTTTTTCTTATCCTGCGTGTAAACACCAAATAACATTTTGGGCCACTGTGGTGTTAATTCCGGCGAAATGAAGGCTATGTTATGTAATATTGTAATTTCTTTTTATTCCTTTAATTTTTTCAATCATAATAAACGCCCCAGTTGCCCAGAATAATAGTTGAAAAAGAAATTCAGCGGAAGTTTACCCATAGAAAAAAGCTTCCTTTTTTTTCTTTTCACTTAAAAGGTTTATGTCTTCATTATTTCAAATAATGAATCCACCACCTTCAGGCGGCTCTGTAGTAATGCACTCTATGTTAACAAGTCAATTTGCGCGGTCACTTCAAAAGGCTAAGGTAACATCATACGTCAGTCCCAGTAAAGTATGACACATCCCCTGACCGCTTTTGGTGGGCTTTTGGTTTTGAAAGTCATATTTGGGGGTTCTATGTGTCAAACGAAAGACGGGCATCTGACACGCCCCAGCGGAGGACTGAGGATTGATTTAGACCACCTGGGGATCTTCTGACGTGCAACTGAAAGCTCGCTAACACTGCGCATTCTCCACGATAAGCCTTCGTCAGATTGGGGGCACCCGGGGCACCTCGGCCAGGATTTGAACCCGCCACCTGCTGGGGATTTGTAGGCCGACGCTTTGCTCTGGGGCCACCGAGGCGGCTGACTTTTGAATTTAATTTCCAAAAACATTGCATTGTGGCGATGTGTTCTAAAGAAAGTTGCATTTTTCGATCTTAATGTAGAAAAATAACTGTGCGCTTGCCTCGGTGAATCATATTTGTATCCCGCTTAAATTAAAAAAAAAATACATATGGGCGGTTTCATTTGGATTCAGGCAACGGGTGGCAGTCGTATTTTTTATTCTGCTTCAATTTTTTCTATTTCGTGGCGCATGTTCCAAGAAGAACAATCCTTTTTATTTTAATGTCCCAACATGTTTACTTTCTGGGAAAAAAAAATCTCAAAAGAAGCGGGAAAGAACGACGAGGTTTCTACGATTGTCGCGTGTGGCGTTTTTGAATCACTCTCAATTTCAAAGTACTCTAAAGAGAGCGTGTGCATTTTTTTAGTGTGATATATATGCAAGTAGATAAGACGACATTCCAACCACCATTTATCATTCGTCGATCCAATCTTAGAAACAATCTTCGAACATGCCTCTGCGAACAACTGTGACCTAAATTGCGGATTTTATTTTGAGTCGACTATGTTTAGTGTCGCTTTTAAAATAATACCACGTGTAGAACCTTTCATTGCGTTCCACATTGTGTAAAGTTTGTGTCTTAATCACGTACGAGTACTGAAAAATAAATTATGAAACAGAGAAGGTTTTCACTTTTCGTTCAATTTCAGCACGCTGTATAAAAAAAAAACATTTTTTTTTTGTTGTGTCGCGTTTTCTTTACATCTTTCTTTTACCAAGAATACATTCCGTTAGAGGTATATGCACTGGTTCTGAGTTTTAAGCCTCTAAGTCTCCTAAAAAATGATTCTGTTCTGTTATCAACATGAATTTCACATTTAAAAATCTAGGTTTCCAATAGGAAGTGTATTTTACTCTAATGTTTTACAATATTATACTTTGATATTTCTAACGTAGTATAGATTATTGAGGCCTCTCCAAATATGGCACCGGCGGAAATTGTCTGAAAACCCGCTTTCGGCTGTTGCGATTTCAGTGTTTAGACGTTTGGAATTGCAAACTTGTTAATATCTATTGACATTAACGTCTTTTATATGAGTATTTATTCAACGTCCCTTAGATTATTATAATAAAGAATAAAATATACAGCTAAAACCCATAAACCCAGCATCAGCACTTGCTCATTTTTAGCACATTTAGAGGCTTAAAACTCAAAACTAGTGCATATACCTCTAACGGAATATATGCTGGCTAAAAGAAGGGCGTGAAAAAAATGCAATGCAAGAAAAAAAAAAAGTCTTTTTTTTTACAGTTTGCTGAAATTGAACAAAAAGTGAAAACCTTCTGTTTCATAATTTAATTCTCAGTACTCGTACGTGAATAAGACACAAACTTTACGTAATGTGGAAGGCAATGAAAGGTTCTACGCGTGGTATTATTTTAAAAACAAAACTAAACATAGTCGATTAAAACAAAAATCTGCAGTTTAGGTCACAGTTGTTCGCGGAGGCAAGTTTGGGGATTTTTACAAAAGATTGGATCAGCGAATAATAAATAGTAGTTGAAATGTCGTTTTAATGACCTGCATATATATCACAACAAAAAAATATAGAAGCTGTCTTTTGAATACTTTTTGAGATTGAGAGTGGTTCAAAAACGCCATAAGAAAATCGTCAAAACCAAACACCGGCACTTGCCCTTTTTTAGCATATTAAGAGGCTTAAAACTCAAAACCAGTGCAAACACCTCTAACGGAATGTATTCTGGCTAAAAGAAGGGTGTAAAAAAAAACGCGACGCGAGAAAAAAAAATTAAAAATGTTTTTTTTTTCTTTATACAGCGTGCTGAAATGGATCGAAAAGTGAAAACCCTCTTTGTATCACAATTTATTTCTCAGTACTTGCGCATGATAAAAACACAAACTTTGAGTAATTTAGAAGGCAATGAAAGGTTCTACACGTGGTATTATTTTAAAAGCGATACTAAATATAGTCATTTAAAACAAAAACTGCAATTTCGGTGACAGTTGTTCGTGGAGGTATGTTTGGAGATTTTTACAAAGATTGGAGCGACGAATAATAAATAGTAGTTATAATGTCTTGCCTACTTGCATATATATCACACTAAAAAAATATAGACGCTCTCTTTTGAATACTTTGAGATTGAGAGTGGTTCAAAAACACCACAATCGCCAAAACCTCGTCGTTCTTTCCCGCTTCTTTGAGATTTTTTTTCCCAGAAACTAAACATGTCGGGACATCAAAATAAAAAGGATTGTTCTTCTTGGAACATACGCCACGAAATATAAAAATTTGAAGGAAAATAAAAATACGACTGCCACTCGTTGCCTGAATCCAAATGAAACCGCCCATATATAAAAAGCTCATTCATTTCTACCAGGAAAGAGTGTAGAGGGCTGCAGCCTCGCATTTATAGCGCACGCTACATTTGCATTCGTCTAATGTAGATTTTTCAATGCGATAACAATAATCACAAATGCTGTCGCCCAATAATATGAGACCAATGGTGGCCTTTGTCGACCGTACTTTAGTTACCGATATGGCCCCAAATCGGCTGAGAGAACATATTTAAAGTGTATGTTGTTCATCCTGTGCAATTTATTGAGCACAGCCTTCAAAATTGATAATAATTATAATAGGCAAAATGCGTCTTGCGTTGAACCTCGTTGGTGTGGTGCACATTTCTATGTCTCGTCAAAACGCTTCAAAGTGCCAGGGAATGATCTAAAGCGCAAAGATGTTATCGAGTTCGTTAAAAGGTATAAAAGCGCAAAGAACACACGGACGAAGAAACAACACGTACAACACAGAAGGTTGCTAACTTACAACTTCTTTGGCCGTGTGTTTTTTGCGTTTTTAAACACATGAACCAACTAGTCCAATCCAAAAAATTATTTCATGTAATCGAGCTTTTATTTTTGGTATTGTTTTTTTAATTTAAACTGTATCAAGTGTACGTCAGGAGTTGCTTTTAGAAAGATATCAGGCGTACATGTGCGAAATTAGTCGTGTAGACCAGAGGTTCTCAAAGTGAGTTCCGCGTGCTGGTCTTCTGGGTTCTGCAAGCACCCAAATGTAGGTTTTGCCTTTTTTATATATTTGTACCAAAATACTAATGTATGAGAGTACTGCGAATATTTGAAACCTTCAAATATCGAAGCGAATAGCCCCATATTTGATTCGTCCTTTGAATTGAATAGGACTACTCGAAAACATAGATATATTTCGGAAGTATTTGAAAGTTTGAAACTAGATCAGCCGAATTTCTGAGCCCCGAGAAAACCAAGCTGCTCCGCCGCAATGCCCCGGTGTAAAATGGCGAAGCTTAACACCAGAACGCCTAACGAAGCAGTGATGCTTTCTCTGAGCGCGCTGGTGCAAAGTGCACTATCGCCCACACAGTGACGCTGCAAACTTGTGCCTAATTTTTTTAATAGTCCACGTATTGAACTGACACATTCGCGTTTTCATTCTAGCTTCTTCAGCCTTCGATGATAGTGGAAGCGCGGCCCGATTGTCTCGTCACCACGGAGAGAATTGCCACAACACAGATGAAGCGGGCCACCAGCATCTGCCTCCACCCAGCAAAGAACTACGAATTCCAGAAGAAACACATCGACCTACCATGCAAATACTCGTTGTTCAAAAGGTTTTCCCGGCTTCAATACATCGAATACCGCAATGTTGTTGTTCGCCAGAAATGCATCCAGGCATTTAGAGAGAAGGGAGACGACCCTGCAGTCATTGAACCCAGCTTCATAAAAACTGTATTTTCAAACTGGAGGAAGGCGTTCGAAAGATTCTGCGGTCATGAAACAAGTCGCTACCGTGTCGAATCCGTTATTTATCTTGAGACGAAAAAGAAAGGCTTGGTCGTTATTGGACATTTCATCAAGCACGCAAGCAGGCAGCAAGAGGACGCACGAGCTACGCTGCATGTGATCATCAGTTCGGTGCGTTACTTTTCTACCACTGATCAGGCTTTGCAACGGCGCACCCAACAAGAAGAAAACTTGATCGAGTTGCCGGACGAAAGATCAGGCGATATACCTGCGCTAAAGAAGTGGCTGACTCGAAGAGACAGGTGGCTAAGTGGGGCAATCCAAAATGAGATTATTCAAATCATTGCACAAATGTTCCAGCACGACCTCAGCACTGCGATAAAGACGAGTCTCTTTTTCAAAATCATTGCTGATGAAACGACCGACGTGACGGGAGACAAGCAGTTTGCGTTGGGTGGACAGACAGTCAATGAAAGTGCACGAAGATTTTATCGGCGTATACAATCCACCCGATACAAAGTTGGAAACACTTTTCAGTGGTGTGAAGGACATCATAGTACGTCTGGGCTTTGTATAGTTTCAATAAACTGCGAGGAATGTGCTTCGATGTAGCTGCAAACATGTCTGGTCACTTTTCTAGAGCACAAAAAATTGCTGATGTCCAGCCAAAGTCAGTTTACATTCATTGCAGCAACCACTCTCTTGATCTGGCCCTACAAGAAATCGGCCGTGGCAATGAATTGGTTGCTGATGCCCCAACAACTGTGAAAGACGTCTCAAACATCATCATAAATTCAGCAAAAAGGAAGTGTGTTTACACCAACATCGTTCTTCCTTCCGTTGGGAAAAATTCGTAATGTAGTACACCACCAGCCATCATTTCTTTTTGTCCGACACAATGGATGGTTCGCGTGAAATCTGTGCAAAGATTCCTTGAAAATTACGAACGAGTTCAAGTGACACTTTGGGAAATCCTCCAGACTCCAGGTTCAGTTCGAGATGACCGAAAAGCTGCTATGAGAAGATTCTGGGTAAGCTAGAAACAGTCTTATTAAATGTGGCAATCACAGTTTTTGGGCTAAGAACTCACAAGGTCACTGTAAAGCGTTCATTACAGCACCACTGGGGCCAAAGAAGCTGCGAAGATCATCGCACAGACCCTAACACAACTAAGATCCAATGTCGGTTTCGAAAGCATCCGGGAGTGCCTTCGGGCCCTGAGAGAACAATAAATGAAATGAAATGAAATGAAGGACGCTCTGGAGAAGTTTCGTTTGAAACAACCGTCTGCCAAACCACCGAGAGCTGCAAAACCACCGGCCTGATTCAAACAAACCAGAACCCCAGCAGGAAATGCAGTTCTTGATGCAAAGGCAAGGTTGAGAAAGAAGCATTTTGCAGCGATTGATTGCATCACAAGCGAAATCAGCAGAGGGTTTGACCAGCCCGGCATGAAGAGACTAGCAATGCTTGAGAACGTTTTGACGTCCACTTTCAAAATAATTTTGATTATTTTGACATCCGTGACGCCACTTCCTGGAGACGTGAAAATATTTTCAAAAACAATTTGACATCCCTTTTCAAAATATTCTTGTAATTGACCTTTTTCACAGATCGCTGGGTGCATGCGCCAACTCTGAGAGAGGGGAGGAAAGGGAAAGGCGCCATTTTTGGTGGCTCTCTCGTCCACTCAGTCGTCCAGAGAGTGCTGGTTCGGATTCACTCCCTATGCTATTCTCGCGGCTTGGCTTCATAGTCGTCACGCCTCACCACTGCGCAGCTGTTTAGTTGCAGAAATAGCAGCAAAAATGGCTGAAATGGAACATTTTATAGAGTTCCAGCAGCATTTTTCGAGTGGTGCATGAAAGCACCCGATGTCAAACACTCTGCCCTTTCTGCCTCGCTTTGAAAAGACCCCCCCCCCCCTCCCCCCACTTTCAGAAGTCTATGACGCGAATCCTCTGTGTCAGGTGGCCAGGTCCTCAACGTGACGGCGGGACATTCTGCCTTTAATTAAAATACAGTAAGTGTTCACGATAAGTTGTACAACATAATCACAACGTACCCGATACTCAAGTAAAGAACAAATGGATAAATCTTTCCGTTCTTCAGGCGTGCGCAATACACATTCGCGTGATGGTACGTTAAAATATAAAAAAAAAAGAAAAGAAAAATTGGTCACTAAACATTTCAAGCGGGCGAAGTGGATTCAAGCCCCAAGGAGACGGAACCCTGACGGAACGCCTTGGCAACCTACTGCGAACTCCCCTGTTTGCTGGGCCCACTTCGTTGGAGGTTCGTAAACGTGCTGAATTCAAAGTGAGATTGTTTTTACCATACCGTTCCTACTTTTTGACGGTGCAAGCGAGCCTTCACGATATCAAGATCACCCAGATTTGACCCCGTCAGGATTTGTTTCCCCGTTCCCGGGTACGGCAACGTCACGTGCGCTCGCGCAGTACAAAGAACAGCGAAGTGACGGAACGCAATAAGCTTGAATAAGTTAGGCGCTCAATGAGTGCGAAATCAGCTGTCTGCAGCGGCCGGGACTTATAAACTGAGCTCCCAAGCTCCGCACAAGGTGGATAATTTAGCTGGGATCGAAACTCGTCATCATCACTTTCCTTACGAAACACTCTACTTTGAAAGCCGACCCCTTTTTCAGTTACTTGCATGACGCCACACCGAAGTGACGATTAAGCGACTCCGAGTCGACGGTAGGAACCGATGCAGCATTGGCGGTCGTCTATATTGTAGGCAGTAGCTTTGATCAATCCTTGAGGGTTGTCCTCAGCCATTTCGGAGTAAAGATGCACCCTAAGCGACGACTGGCCTGGCGGCCTGGCGCTGGCGCAGACCACGAAGTGACGGTACGAGAGCCAACGTTACTAAAACACTCAGTTGGGAAACTCGCCGTCGAAACCTGGGCCGCTGGCGTCCACCGAGACCGAGCTAAATGCGACAACAGCGCCACTCTTTGTCATTTGTCTGTACTGTGGTCACCTTGAGCTTTTAGAAAGAATTTTTTTTTGCGAAAAAACAAACGGAAAAGACTCTTGTACTGAACTTTTCCGTTTGCGAAACAAACGGAAAAGTTCAGTACAAAATGAGGGGCGCGTGATGTTTTTAAAATATTTAGTTTGCAAGGTTTTGTGGCACAATTAATATTGTTTTTATACAACCATGCCTCAGCGGTGCTTTCAGGTGGTGCGTCCCGACCTAGGTGCATTTTAACTTCGATAGCAATACGCAGCGCGTCCGCCGGGGAGACAAGGGGTTACGCTCTTGTAACCTCTTCCACAGTATCTGTTCTGGCCCCAAAATGGCCGATTAAAGCCAAAATAGAAGTGACGTGCGGTTCCTCGAATGGCCGCTGCGGGAAAAATTGTGGCGTTGTGTTCGTCATTAGCTCGGTGCTGGAGGACAGATCGGAGACACTTTTTGAAGGCAGTCTCTATGGCAGTTTCCCAACTGAGGGTTTTAGTAACGTTGACCAGAGTCTTCAATACTGTTTCGAGCGATTCTTGCGAGGGCGCGCCACGATCGTGGCCAAACTCTGAAAAAGGTCAATTATAGGTTGTTTGCACATGACGTCAAACCGCCATTTTGTTGTTAGTTTGTTTTTCAAACAAATTTACTACATTGAAGGAGTACATCGTGACCGGTTGAGATGATGTCAGCTGTGCTCTACGCATTTGAGGGGTCATGTAAATCCTTGAAATGCTCGAGTTTGGCACACGCCAGACAGCTCACAACAACAAAATGGTGGACGGAATTACGTAAGTGAAAACACCATATACTGATGTCTCCAACTTGGAACTTTGGAGCTTCGGAGTTCGGTCTGGGGAGCGATCGAAGGTGGCGGTCAAAAAAAGATTATCTTGCTTGCAGGCAGTGGTGCGGTTCAACACGCATTTTCTGAGAATAAATATTACGCAGTCAACTGCCCGTGTTTTTATGACCTTTTAAAATAATGCGGAATTAAAACAACAAAAACACTTCTCCAAGTGCATCAGCTATCAGGCCACACGTAACATTTAGTTGGTTGCACCCAACATCACAAAATACGACACCTCTGCTTTTCATGATATATTTCACGTGATTTATATAGAAAAAGAAGCTGAATGCCATGTCCTTAAATTTGCAGTTGATTGGGAAATGTGTGTATATATCTCTTAGAACTGCGCCAAATCCTTTGGTCGTTCGCACCGGTCAAGAAACATCAAGGAGGCAATGTTTGCATTCACAAGCTTCTATTTAACATCCAAATCGTTTCGTGGTTAACCCTCTCCTCCTCATATATATATATATATATATATATATATATATATATATATATATATATATATGTGTAAAATCCACATCTAACGAACTCACAAAAAAAAACGGGAATTAGTTTGATATATCTTGTAATTCAATATAACAGTTTTAATGAATTTGACCCTCAAAAATCCACTTTCTGCTGACATTTGTGGGGGTTCTGCATTTAGCTACCAACAAAGGTACCGATAGAGTAACCAAAGGGTTGCCTCAACAGCGACGGCGATCTCAAAGGAGCCATCAAACCTAGCAACGCGGTCCCCACATCTCCGCGGCAATGTAGACGACGTTTAGGGCTACATTACCGCGGGTCGGTTCGATTAATTACCTCCGTCGGTGCCAATGATCGTCTACCTTGTCTAGCTCTCTCGAATATAGCGGAAGAGAAGACCCACGTACCCGAGTAAGGACAGAGTCCAAGAGCATTTATTAACATCCTCTTTTAAATGAACTACAATGTCCCCATCCAAAATGCCCCCCGCGCCGGCAAGGTAAGAAAAGGTCCTTACCTGCCAGACGAGGGGTTCCGTAGAGCCAAGACCGGGAAAGCCTCGGAGAAGTCGCCGACACACGTCCTATCTCTTTCGCGGTCACCGGACGAGTCCCCTTCCCGAAAGCGGGAAAACAAGAGGCGAAACCTCCTCGCCTGTCAGCAGTGATCCGCATCCGAGTGGGGGGACGGAAAAAGGTCCCCCCGGGAGAGAGTGAGGAGGAGAGCCCCCCAAGCAGTCATGGGCACGTTACCAGTAAAAAGTAACAGTGTTACAGTTACAATTACCTAGAGAGAAAAAGTAACTCTGTTACAGTTACAGTTACCGGTTTCAAAAAGTAACGTGTTACAGTTACAGTTACTGAAAAAACAGTAACGCCGTTACTTTCTCGTTACATTTTTTTGCGTCATTCGCCGTTTCAGCATTTTGATGTGCATAATTTATATGCAATAATTGTTATAACTTAGAATCAACCGTTTTTCAAAATTGTCATCGGCCCGCGTCAGTGAACGTTTTGGTTTATTTTTCACTCCGAAACGAATGAGGACAGAGATGGTCACATAATTAGATTCTGGTATTTACTCGGAAGCAGGCCTAAACATAGCATGTCAAGCAGCTTCCAAAGAATATAGGCGGAAAGGGGACAATTAGCTTCAGGTACTTTACGAGTGTGCGACGACCACCGCGGCCGTCCGCGGCAGTCTATGTCCGAAACGCCAACTGTGGAAGTCGTGTTCACTAGAGCGGCTTCGAAGAGAAATAATAAATTAAACAAGCGCCGGCTTTCTGCACAATTTGGGGACGGCTTTCTTGAAATCTATTAGAGATGAGGAAACGGCGAACGACTGGTAGTAAAAACGACAGCACGGACATATCCCAGACATAGCCCAGACGGAATACTCGGAGAAATTGCACGACCACCAACACCCACAGATGGTACGCACGAGAGAAGAGTGAACCACAGTCGGTGAAACATACATTGTTTGCCGCCCCTACCACCGCGGGCGCCGCTTCCTTTATCTCCCGGTTTCGTGCTGACTCGAATGTCGTACATCCTCGATCGTGGGCTGAACTAGGCTGTTTTTTGTTTGTTTATAGCGTAGCCACGCTTTTTTTTTTTTTTTTTTGTCAGCGAGAAGTTTGGAGAAAAATACTTCAAGATGGCAATTTCTCCATGTCCGCGGCAGTGGGTTCAATTTATATAGTAAAACAAAAAGTAACTGTAACGGCCTGAACAGTTACAGTTACCCAATAAAAAAGTAACAGTGCTACAGTTACAAGTTACCAGTATTAAAGAGTAACGCGTTACAGGTAAAAGTTACCGGAAAAAGTAACTAGTTACCGGTAACGCGTTACTAGTAACTAGTTACTACCCAAGACTGCCCCCAAGCCAGGCGGCTCTCCTACGCTTCACGAACAGGTCGGAGCTCACGGCGAAGGACGCCGAGTGTTCCGACCCGCGGCCGTTATCGCAGCCATCGGGGAAGGGAGATCACAGGAATCCCCACATCCCCCCCTCCTTAAAACGGTAGGTGGGTCTCAAGAAAGAATAAAGGAGACCCACCTGCTCTCATAAAATAATATATAACTCTGCGCACCCCCAACAAATACACGCGACACCCAGCGCACGTCTTCACAGTGTCCGCCGTCAACAGCTCACGCACCAGGTCGAAGAAAAGGAAAGTTCCAGTTCCAAGCACTTGACAGTCGCCGCCACAGCACCGCAGAGCATCACAGGCACCGTGCTGACGCCGCTGGACCCAGGTGTCGCGGTACGAGCTGGCTGCAGTGGAGAGCGGTGAGGCGTTCATGAAGGCGGCAGCACCAAAAAGCCAACGACCGCCGCCCACCAGCGGAGACCAGCTGGGGAAGTCCCAGACACGTCGCCCGGGGGGCTCGGCGCCATCTCGGCCGCAGTGGGCTGGTGAAGGGGGGTGGACGACCTCGGAGCAGACCTGCGAAGTCGTAATGCGCCAGCAGCCAGCACGCCCAGAGCCGGCCGTAGACCTCCCCAAAGGGAAGAAAGGGCGCCGCAGCCTCCAAAACGAAGGGACGCGCACAACCGTCGCTCGCCTGCCGGGCGGCAAAGGCGGCATAAGCTGGCAGGAGCAAACGACAACCAAAACCACAAAAAAAAGGTGGCCAGTTTGTCAACGGTGACAGGAACATGCCAGAGTGACCCGCTTCGACACCGGAAGAAGCCATAAAAAAGGGGGCCCCTCGGTTCGAAACGCGTCCACATACCAAGCAAACTAATTGAGTTCGCTTAATGTGGACACCGGGGAGAGAGCTTCTAGGAAAAATGCCGAGTTCTCAATCCTTTGCGCAGGCAGCTAACACAGAGGCTGCCTACAATACCCGGTTTTATAGTTACCGGAAGAGTCCGTTCACTATAAGTGGCCAAAAACAGATAACAGTCTGCAGCTGGCCCGTCTTCGGAAGTCGAGGTAAACGGATACGGAGACTTCGAAGGGGCGGATAGAAACAAACCGCCATGCATGCGCGTCTGCGAGCGGGGAAGATGCAAGTTCCCGCGAAAAATAGCCGCCATCTTGCTCCCCACGGAGGAAGACAAAAGGGGACGCAGCTCACACGCCCAAACCTGCTAGCTTCGTTAAATATTTGAGCTAGCTAGCTTACCGAGGCTAGAAAAACATGTCTTGCACTCTATACGGCTTGATCAAGGGCTCACAACGGTGTGGACCCTTTTGAGGCAAGGTCAGGTTTCAGAGCAACGTAACTGCTGAGAGTCTTAGAGTCACTCTTCCACCTGGATTACGCGAGTCTGACAGATATCGCCAAAGGGCGCTCTGGCTACATGGCGCCCGGGTTTCAGAGCAACATAACCTCCAAAAGTCTTAGAGTCACTCGTCCACCCAGATACTGTAACAGTGCGCCTCAGACCGCGTAGCGCCACCACCAAGAACGCAAAACTAGTGTCGTTCTTGGAAAACAACAACAGGCTGCAGGAGTACGTTGGCATCAAGCAGATACAAATCTTTCCCGAAGAAAACCCTCCGCGCCCACTGCAATACCAGCAGTGAATACAGCGCGCGCGTCAACAGTATGCAAACTGCTTCTCGACGCCGACGGTTACGCGGCCCGGCTCCCGGAGCCCGTCAGTAGCAGTACCAGCTACTTATCGACGTTATTGGCAGGCGTACCGTCCGACTCTAACTGAGTGTCCGCGACTACTCAGAGTCAAAGAAAAGGCGAATATTTACATTCCCAGATTGCACGGCTGATCCTTCGTTACTCTTTTCTGCCAAGCCTCGCTCTCCGCCGGACATAGAAGTCCACCAGGTTCTCAAAAACGTCGTCGAAACTTCTATATACATTTTCCCCTCAGGACAAGTTGTTGGTGGCGCGCTAGGAACCCAAATACACAAAGGTGAAGGATTCGCCTCAAGCATGGAGAACAAAGGGCCTCCTGCAACAACGAATGTTGCTTGACGAACGCAAATTCAAAACAGGAACGCACGTACGAATCACACTGCGCTCGCTCAAAGGAGTGGCACTGCGGGTTGCTGACTCGGCATTAATCGCTCAACCATAAGTGGCGAGCTCAGGACGCTCGTGGTACGGGGCGATCAAAGGCAAGGATGGTCGGCAAATAGGCCGGACAAAGGGACGGAGGCCAGGAGCCACGACCACGATAAAGGAAGCCGTGGCCAAACGTTGGGCGCCATTTCATGGGGGGGTTCTGCATTTAGCTACCAACAAAGGTACCGATAGAGTAACCACAGGGTTGTCTCAACAGCGGCGGCGATCTCAAAGGAGCCGTCAAACCTAGCAACGCGGTCCCCACATCTCCGCGGCAATGTAGACGACGTTTAGGGCTACATTACCGCGGGTCGGTTCGATTAATTACCTCCGTCGGTGCCAATGATCGTCTACCTTGTCTAGCTCTCTCGAATATAGCGGAAGAGAAGACACACGTACCCGAGTAAGGACAGAGTCCAAGAGCATTTATTAACATCCTCTTTTAAATGAACTACAATGTCCCCATCCAAAATGCCCCCCGCGCCGGCAAGGTAAGAAAAGGTCCTTACCTGCCAGACGCGGGGTTCCGGAGAGCCAAGACCGGGAAAGCCTTGGAGAAGTCGCCGACACACGTCATGTCTCTTTCGCGGTCGCCGGACAAGTCCCCTTCCCGAAAGCGGGAAAACAAGAGGCGAAACCTCCTCGCCTGTCAGCAGTGATCCGCATCCGAGCGGGGGGACGGAAAAAGGTCCCCCCGGGAGAGAGTGAGGAGGAGAGCCCCCCAAGCCAGGCGGCTCTCCTACGCCTCACGAACAGGTCGGAGCTCACGGCGAAGGAGGCCGAGTGTTCCGACCCGCGGCCGTTATCGCAGCCATCGGGGAAGGGAGATCACAGGAATCCCCACACATTTTATACAAAGAAATAGTCTTGCATCTCCTGCTGCCTTTTCTTCATTGCATCCGCAATAAAAATATTTTTCTACGCTATCGACCGACTCCAAAATGCTGAGGCCGCTGCCTTCCATATTAGCGCCAAACAATGCCGAGAGCACGGAGCACGTCCGAGCAGAAGCACCTTCTCCTGAAGACCGTTGTTTTGCTCTGCAAGTTCGCTTTCCCCTAAGGCAGGCGGCTGCAATGAGGAAAAGTAAGCTGGCAGAGCAAGCTGGATTCTTTTTCCTCCGGGTGGCCTCGTCAACCGCCCGGAAGAAACAATAATATTCTCTTTTGAGGACGGAGCTGGGAGAGGGAGCACGGAGCAACCTCTCCCCACTCCCTTCGCAAAAGAGATTTTTGTAGCGTGAGCTACACTGGCCGAGGTTGAGCAGTTTCGCGTGGCTGTCAGAGAGCCGTGCAGCGCATGCGCGAGGAGCAGTGACGTCACACGACGCACAACTGGCACGTCGCAGCCACCGCCATTGTGCGCGCCTCGCCAGTCTGCGCATTCCAGAGGAGTGATGTCATAGCCGCGGCAGATGCACTGGCGCCGCCGCGTGCCCAGCTGTCCGCCTCCGTAGCGCAGTAGCGACGTCCGACGCTGCACCGGAGCCGCTTGATAGCGCCTCTCATTTTGTGCGCATAAGCTCACGCTACGTATATTCTGGCATAACCGAGCTAAGCCACCGCAATCTCTTTTTCTATTTTTTTTTGTTTCTTTCGAGCGGTTGACGCTATGTATGCGTTATATTCGTGCAAATACGGTAAGATCGTTCTGAGCATGCGCTCTAAACATCACCCTCAAATATGGCATCCAGTGAATACCCCGTATTCTTTTCTATTTTAGTGTATTAGATAATCGACGACTTTGAATATATTTGGCAAATACTTTACTCGGAAAATACAGTACACTCAACGAGAACAGGTTGAAAAAGACAACGTAGACCTGCAAAAACGCGTGACAGCGGCAGCGGTACCGTCTTTGCATCCGTGACCCCGTCAACCGCATTTCAAGGCATCGCCTTCACCTGCTCTGGAGGCAAGAGGAGGTGTGTAAGTGAGAGAGGTCAAAGGAGCATCCGCGACCCGTCGACATAGCCGCCACCAAGCGGTGAGACAGCGCAGGCACCCCTGCGGATCCCAGCAGACGAGGCACGACGCAGGTCTGCACATTTTGGAAGAAGCGTAAGTATGAATTTGTCTTCTGTAATCTCGCGCCACACGATACCCACCAGGAACTTGCCCGGAACTTGAGCGTCATCGATTTAGGGCCAAGAGGCTTCACCAGCGCGCTCCGGACGCTTACTTGGTGTGTCCTTGAACGGTACTACTCCCAGCGCCACACTTCTATGGAGAATTCGGAGCTCCAACTCCGACAGACTCGGTAAATTCATGCCGGCAAGCACCGTGGAAGGCCGAAGCAAGCAATGAGCCGTGGACGTGCATGCAGCTGCAGGGGAAGCGACCATCAACGTAAGCCCCAGCCAATTGGCTAGTCACTTCGCTTCTACCATTGACCACCCAAGCCAGGACCAGGGACAACATGAAGGAGGTTATTTTTTGCTTGTTCTCGTAACTTTAATTTGCCCAAAACTTCTAAAATAAAGTGAATTTCTAGAAAATAAACATTTTACCAAGTTACTATGCTCACTACATGCGCTCAGGTTCGGTGCAAATTAAAAACCAGCCAAAAGGTCGCAACACGGTCCCTATAAGCTATAAGAAAACAAATAAGAAACACTGTGACTTGTACGACGATATCCAATCTATAAATTTTTGTGAAGAGAGCCAGGAGCCACAACTACAGCTTCGAAGAACAAGTGCCCAGTGCAACAAAACATTGCGGTCACGTAAGTGCCAGATAGCAATGGTCAAAAGGAAGCAACTGTCGTTTAATAATATGCAATTACAACGATGCCCATGCTGAAGACAATCAGCCCAATAAAATAAGTGCAAAGTTCCTCTAGTCTGCCACGTCTCTTTTTCATACCATTTGAGAAACAGGATGTCACCTCCTACAAAAACCTGCTGGAGGTCAGGAATTGGGCTAAGGTCAGAACGGACACCAGAAGCCGCCACTTTATCTTATGTGCCGCAGTACGGACCTCCCGTTCGTAGTCAATTTCTTGGCCACAAAACTGCTACAGTGGGATCCCAGCATCAAGCAGGATGGCAAAGTGAGAATCTCCTAAAAACCCACTCTGCCTGCAGCACATTTGCTTCAACGAAGATATGCAATGGAAGAAAAAAAAAAGACAACACTCCGGGAGCTTGACTGTGAACCTATATTTCTGAGAAACAGTGAAACAGAAGTCTGACTACATATTTATCATCCACAGATGTTCAAGGCAAACTACACAAAAGTAAAAAGAAACATATTGCCGCAATAAAGATATGCGTGCAAATTAATTACGCATGCAAACATAATAACGATTCAAAGGATCCTGTAAACAAAGCAAATTCATGGCCGAGTTAGTTTTCACTGAGACTTGGCTTCACTGACCCTTCTCATTCTATTAAAAATATAAGAATGTTAGCATCAGACAAGAAGAGAATAACCACTCTCCTGTGTTACACAAAAAAAGAACAGCAAAAGGAATTGTTGTACCTGTTTTGTAATGCCTGCTTGTCTGCATCAGAATTCCGATGCAGACAGCCAGGCAATATGGAAACAACTGCCAGGAACATGGACATGGCGCGAGAGAATACAGGGAACACCTAACACAAAGGAAAGTGATATCTCAAAGCAGGTTTCGCATAAATACACGACAAAGATGCCAGTGCAAGGAAAGAAGGCAGAAGCACTTTGAGTGTTAGTCAGTTACAAATTTTCCACAACTTTTGTCAATGCAGACCCAAAAGGGCATTGTGAAGTATTCAAAATGGGTACAGTGCCAATGTATAGAAAAACCTGCTCGGCAGTGCGAGGGATTCAACTAGCGATGTAACAACCGGTAGCAGGAACTGCACAGACGCTCGGCAATTACTTCCCCACCAAGGTGACTCCTAAAATGGTCTTAGCACAGTACAGGATGTCAGCAATGAAAATCTTGGAAAAAGTTACTTCACACGACTTAAGGCCCATTCGCACACTTGCGTTTGACTACGACTGACTGAGACAAGACAGGTTTTTAAGCCTCTTATGACTGCTTACAACCGGATGCACAACACTGCAGAGTCGAAAGCCCTCACAAGAGGCTTAAAAACATGTTTTTAGCCTCTCCGGTCGTAAACACTCCAAAGTGTGTCAACTAGCCATTACTTTAGTACCGAAATCCACAGCAGCTGAAAGAAACAGTGCAAAAAATAAAACTGCCTTTTTTTAATCAGCAAGATTGAATTTTGGTTACCCAGATTAACATTCGCAACGTTTGAATCCCCCTCATAGATAGTAAGTAGTGTTAAGAAACAATGATAGACATTTTTACAAACATATTAGACCTCACTCAAAGGAGTGTACGTCAAGCTAGTTCAAGGGAGTTTGGAACAAGAGCTGAATCATGATCCAGAGTGCATTAGGGTGCAAAACACAAAGCGCTACTGGAATTTGTGAGGCTTATTATGCATAAGCGCTTCAGTGCGGCGAGCTTCACTATTAATCTGAACAAAGGCCTTGGGACCAATCTTGTACTCAGGTATATAAATACTTTGACTGAAAAGGCATACAGTTTTGCACGAGTTAAATGATTATACAAGTGCCAGGCTCAGCTTACAGGTCAACCGCAAGGCGTTCTGCACAATAAACTCGTACACTGAGCAAAGCTCTTGGAGCACTGTTTGCACCCGTAAGGTTCTCGAACACTGTTTTCAATGATGGCAGATCAGACTGGTATTATGAGAAAGGGCTTGGGGACACTACTTACACTTCAATGGCTTTTCACCAGTGTGCGTTCCGATTATGGCGTCGCAGATGTTAAATTTGAGCAAAGACTTGGGAGCGCTGCTTGCACTTAAATGGATTTTCACAGTGTTG
>JABSTQ010005443.1:0-42514 GCA_013358835.2 Ixodes persulcatus
AGTCCGGCACTTTTGCTCTGCGAACACTGTCTGCAAGCGAACATTGATAAGCAGAGAACAGTACAGGAAACGAGCTAGGAGCTGGATGACCTCTCAAAATGCCAACAAAGTGTCCCCCAATGTTGAGTGCTTTTCTGAACGCAACCTACTTCAAGAAGGTGCGACCACTGCCGTGGCTATTATGTGGGTTCTCTTTGTTATCCATTCACTCATATTGTCATTCATTCATATTGTCAGGAGGTTTATTGAAGGTCGCCTTGACCGGGGAACGACGGGCAGGCAAGAGCGATCCACCAGACGACCGTTAGATAGCTCGATCCAAACTGGTCTGTCTCGCGCTCCCCATGCCCGGTCCGAGCCCGTGCGCTGAGAGCGCGCATATAGCTCACAGCTCCGGCTCGCTCTAACTGGCGCCCCTGACATATGTCCCCCCCCCCCCCCCCCCCCGAGAGAAGGCCATCCTGGCCGTGTCATTGGGCATTGTACGGCTTAAGTCGACTGACGTGCACAATGTCTGAGTTGTGGGCACGGGCATCGGGTTTGGGGTGTAGGTGTTGCACAAGGTAGTTGACGGGTGACGTCTGCCGAACGATGGTGTAGGGTCCCAGGTATCGGGGTAGAAACTTCTGGCATAGACCAACCTTGCGGAGGGGAAAGGAAACGAGAACTTGGTCTCCCGCAGAGTAGGTGACGTCGCGATGGGTCTTGTCATATCGTTCCTTGGACTGGCGTTGCTGTTGTGCCGTTCTAAGTCGTGCGAGGCGGCGACATTCTTGAGTGTGGGAGAGAGCTTGTGCTAAAAATTGTTCTGAATTTTGGGAAGGAGATAATTGTTCGGAATGAAAAATGGAGTCCAAATTGCAGGACGCTTCTTGTCCGTAAAGAAGGTGAAAAGGGGAAAATCCTGTTGTACTCTGGACTGCGGTGTTGTAAGCGAACGTTATGAACGGCAAAATTGTATCCCAGTTGGTGTGACTTTCGGATATGTACATGGATATCATATCAGCCAAAGTGTGATGGAGCCTCTCAGTTAGTCCGTTTGTCTGAGGATGATAGGCCGTTGTTGTGCGATGTGTTATATTAGAGGCGTTAAGTAATGCCTCTATTGTTGAAGACATGAAAGAACTTCCGCGGTCACTTATTAGAATGCGGGGGGCTCCGTGGCGGAGAAGTATCTGGTTAAGAAGAAACGTAGCAACGTCTGGGGCAGTAGCAGTGGCGAGCGCCTTTGTTTCCACATAACGTGTTAAATGGTCAATTGCCACGATTATCCAGTTGTTTTGAGAGGCAGACATTGGGAGGGGCCCAAGAAGATCGATTCCCACTACTTCGAATGGGGAATGAGGTGGGGTTAGGGGTTGAAGAAGGCCAGAAGGGGGCGATGTGGAACGCTTTCGAATTTGGCACAAGTGGCAACCGCGGACATACTTAAATATCGTCCTGTACATAGCGGGCCAAAAGAATCGATTGCGAACTCTGGTGTACGTTTTTAGAAAGCCGAGATGTCCGGAGGTGGGGTCATCGTGTAGTTGTTGTAATATTTCTTGTCGGAGATGTTGAGGGACGACAAGAAGCCAATGCCTACCTTGGGGGTCATAGTTGCGACGAAATAACATTCCATCAATAATGGAAAATTGTTTAGTTTTGTTAATGAAGCGTCTATTGTTAGAGGGTTGGCTTCCATCTAGGTGAGACATTATGCGGTTTATCCACGCGTCTTTCCGTTGATCGGAAGGGAGAGTATCGCGGGAGATGGGAGCAAGAGAGGCTAGGATATTATTTTCAAGTGGTTCGAGGTTAATGCTGTCAGGAAGTGGACAACGGGAAAGGGCATCTGCGTCTAGATGTTTTCGACCACTCTTATATACGATGTGAAAGTCGTACTGCTGGAGCTTGAGTGCCCATCGTCCAAGACGTCCCGTTAGGTCCTTCAGAGATGTGAGCCAGCACAACGAATGGTGGTCGGTGACCACTTCGAAGGGTCGACCATAAACGTATGGTCGGAATTTTCCAATAGCCCAAACTATGGCCAAAGCTTCACGTTCGGTGGTGGAATAGTTGCGCTCCGGTTTTGATAACGACCGGCTAGCATAAGCGATCACTTGTTCCTCGTGAGAGTGTTTTGGTCGTTGCAATAGCACAGCACCGATGCCGAAACTGCTAGCATCAGTATGAATTATTGTGGTTGCGGAAGGGTCAAAGTGCCGTAGAATTGGCGGGGCGATGAGAAGGGATTGCAAGAGTGTGAAGGCACGCTGGCATTCAGTAGACCAACGGAATGGGGTGTCTTTCTGGAGTAAAGAATGTAGGGGGCTGGCGATTTGGGCGAAGTTATAAACGAAACGTCGGAAATATGAACAAAGGCCAATAAAACTTTGGAGTTGTTTGATGTTTTGTGGTGTCGGGAAATTGGCCACTGCTTGAATTTTCTCAGGGTCGGGAGAAATTCCTTTCGCATTTACGATATGACCAAGAACTTTCACCTCGTGTGCTGCAAATCGACATTTTTGGGTGTTGAGCTTTAAACCAGCGTTCCTAAGGGAAGAAAGGATTTCTGTAAGTCGGGTGAGGTGGTCGTCAAAGTCTCTTGAAAATATTATAATGTCATCGAGGTAGCACAGGCAAGTTTTCCATTTGAGACCTCTCAATACTGTATCAATCATACGTTCAAATGCAGCGGGAGCGTTACAGAGGCCAAAAGGCATGACGTTAAATTCATATAGGCCATCCGGTGTGGCGAAGGCGGTTTTTGGTTTGTCGTGTTCGGCCACTGGGATCTGCCAGTAACCGGATCGCATATCCAAAGAGGAAAAGAAAGAGGAACCTGCTAGTGTATCCAATGCGTCGTCAATGCGGGGCATCGGATAGACGTCTTTTGTTGTTAGTTTGTTTAAGCGGCGATAATCTACGCAAAAGCGCACTGTACCGTCTCTCTTTTTCACTAAAATTACCGGTGATGACCACGGACTCGAAGATGGCCGAATGACATCTTTGGAGAGCATTTCAGCCACATGAGCTTCAATGGCCTTTCGTTCCGATAAAGATACTCGATACGGTCGATGGCGAACAATATTGCCAGGTTCTGTCGGGATGCGATGTTCGGCTGTTAAACATTGTCCAAAGGTTGTGAGGGAGGTATCAAAAACGTCTGTGAAACTGTTCAAAACGGAAATAAGCTGCTGCTTTTGGTTTGGATGGAGAGACGGGGATATGGTGGTTGCCAGTAAAGAGTCTGGCGAAGTGTTAAGTATGTGCGTGTCCTGAGATGACGAAATAGACATTTTTGAAGAACACATTTTTTCTGCGAATCCCAATGACTGACCTTTTGGAAGTACTACTGTGTGAGGGTTGATATTATCAACAGTTATCCAACCTGTTCCGTTCTCGATAGTTGCTATGGCATATGGAAGGAGCAATCCCGTTTTGATGAGCGTAGGATTGGAGGCTTCGAAAAGAACATCGCCAGATATATTTGAGGATGGAGACACCTGAACAAGCGACGTTGTTTTGGGGGGCAGTTCCATATCGGAAATGAGGCATAATTTAACGGCAGCAGGACTAGCGTCGGTGTTTTCGAAATATTGGTCTGAAAGCTGAAGTTCATGAAGGCCACAATCAATTAAAGCGTCGTGGGACTGAAGGAAATCCCAACCGAGAATAATCGGAGCGATACATTTCGTCAAAACAACAAACTGAACGTGATGGAGGGAATCTCCGATAGAAATGCGAGCGGTACACACCGAAGAAGGGCGGATGATGTCTGTGTCCGCTCCACGAAGAAGGCGGTGTGTTGGTGTCCGTACTTTATGGAGTTGTTTGCAGACATCATCTCTCATAACACAAACAGCTGCACCAGTGTCGATGAGGGCCGAGAATTCCTTACCGTCGATGAGAACGTCTATGAAGTTTTGTGGAAGTGGAGGGTTGCGTTGATGATCGTCTGCTGCAGATTCACCTCCGGGAACCGCGCAGTTCAGTTTTCCGTAGACGGGCGGGCTTGAATGTTCGCTGCAGAAAGCATGGGTGAAGCTGAACGTCGGCGGTAAGGCGAAAGAGATTGCCGTCGTGTGTACCGGCGCTCTTGTACCGCAGTGTTGTAGCCTTGGTCTGCACGACGGTTTGTGTTGTAAAAAGAGCGACTTGGGGACTCGTCCGACTGGTATCTTCTGTTGTAGAAAGAGCGGTTTGGGGACTCGTCGGAGCGGTACCTTGGTTTTCGAGACCACTCTCGCTCTTCGTCGCTACGACGTCGCCGGTAGTAACGCATGACGTGCCCTATCACGCCGCAGTAATAGCATGTAGGGCGTGGGTTGGGATTGTGCCACGAATTGTACTGCAGATGACCGATGTGAGGGTCTACGAGAGATGCTACAGGCGCAGGTGGAATGAATGGTGGCAGTGCAACTGTAGGTGCTGTGGTAGCCGGTGTCGGCGTTCGTGCAGTAATTTCCGCGTATGAAATCCTTGGCGGTGGCTGCTGGGATGGTGTCGGGATAGGAGTGTTCATGGCTCGGGATAGTTCGTCCCGTATTAATTGGGGAATTGGCGCATGAGATGATGGTAAAGCAGAGGGCTGCGTGAACAGCTGATGAAGCTCCTCGCGTATTATATCGCGGATCATAGCGCGGAGAACGTCTGGGGCGGGTGTGTGAACGGCACTTGCCGGAATGTAGGAAGTTGGCGGAGGCGGCTGTCCCGGGATCCATGGTGTTGTTATTGGATCGTGGACGCGCTGTGTGCGAGCCTCTGTGAGGCGGGTGCAAGAGTTGACAACTGTGTTGACGTCGTTAGGGGGATTGGTGATGAAGATTCGGAAGGCCTCCTCGGAAATGCCTTTCAAAAGATGGCGGACGCGCTCGCTCTCTTCCATTTGTGGGTTTGCCCGACGGCAGAGAGAGAGTACGTCCTCGATGTATGAAGTGTAGCTCTCGGTCGGTTGCTGGACGCGGTAGGTGAGGCGACGATCCGCAGTGGCGCGGCGATTTTCGGGCCTGCCAAATACATCTTTGGCGCGGTTGGTGAAGTCGTCCCATGTCTGCCATTCCGTCTCGTGGTTTAAATACCACGTTTTGGCGACATCGGTAAAGTAGAAAATAATGTTGGCCAACTTACTGGCGTTGTCCCATCGGTTGTAGGCGGAGATGCGCTCATACAAGTCGAGCCACTCCTCTATCTCTTCTTCTCCGAGTCCGCTAAAAAGTTTTGGGTCCCGTTGGCGTGTACATGGATGCCAAATGTTGAATGGTTGTAGGGGCGGAGGAATGGTAGTACCCGCTGTTTGCTGGCTGTCGGCGCGGGGCGCTGCGGGGGGTCCACTGGCTTGTGTCAGTGGGGCCGATCTTCCTTGGTCAGGTAGGGCGCCGCTGCGGAGCTCCATACCCCGCACCTCCACCAGATTGTCAGGAGGTTTATTGAAGGTCGCCTTGACCGGGGAACGATGGGCAGGCAAGAGCGATCCACCAGACGACCGTTAGATAGCTCGATCCAAACTGGTCTGTCTCGCGCTCTCCATGCCCGGTCCGAGCCCGTGCGCTGAGAGCGCGCATATAGCTCACAGCTCCGGCTCGCTCTAACTGGCGCCCCTGACAATATCAAGTTCTAGATTACAAAAGCGCCTATTCATCTCCGTGCAATAGAAAAACATGCGGACTCTTTTTCTCGCAAACTACAATCTTTGGACCAATGAAAGTCGTACGATTTGTGCAGATTCCGTACAATTTTATTTGAACTCGTTTTGATAAGAGTCTGATATGCACACATTCGGACAATACTCCGTATTTTGACTGCGGACGGAGCCACCGCTTGCAATTCACCGACACGCATCCTTCGTTGACGACTTCACTTGGGGTCATCTTCCGGAGAAAGAGTGTGTCGGTGATCTTTCAAAATGTTTTTTTTTTTTTACGGGAATAGGCCGTGCAGGATTGTTGTTTGGTTTTTCTGAGAATGCGTAGGGCAAATAGATTGAGTTATGACCACAAAAAGGCAATCTAACAAATCACTTTAGTGCGCCTTTAACTGGACCGAAGCAAAACACGAGGCCAGCCACTAGCCACACACTACCACCACACCGCCAAAAAGGCGAGCACGCTACGCTGCCGGACACCGTGGCTGCCGAGGAAGGACCTCACACCTCAGCGCCCTCCGCGGTGGTGCAGAACTAACCACTCCTGGTTCGAGGCTAGCTCCGAACACGATCTGGTCGCTCGCTCCCCGTGGGAAAAGCGGCCAGAGTCATCACCTAAATGTGTTTCTTCCACAATGCCCACGACAAACGCCTACAAACAATCAACGACGGACAGGTTCTTGTTTGTTCTTGAACTTGAAGCGCCACAGGAAGTCCCACCAAGGAACATCTCTCGAAGAAAAACTTATCCTCCTCGCCTGCTTGTAACCTCCATTGCCTCTCTTACCACCCTCCAACGCACCCTCCTACCCCTCCTACCACTTCTCCCTTGGCTCGCTTTGCCACTCGACTTTCAGAAAAGGCCTTGGCAGCCACTGATCGTTCCCACAGTTCCCGTCCCTCGATTGCTCGCAGTGGTCGTGGCTTGCTTGCTGGCGGTCATGTTGCAAAAGGGAATTTGCAGCAACTGGTTCTGCTCACAAAAACCTGGTGTGCGAGGTGGTGCTTCAAGACACCCCTGCATCAGGATGGATACACTGACGTTCGAGGACTTACCAAAGTAAGATCGCTCGCCACAAAGTAGGACTGGACGTTTCGGCAGACGAGAAACTTGTCATCACGTTCTGTGATAATCGGGATGAAGTAATATCCCCCCAAAATCACCTGCCCTTGATCGCTTGGATATTAAGTTACAAACATTCTCAAAATCTGAGTGAAATTTCGTGGTGCTCACCTAGGATGCCGCGAGCGACCCGAAAAAGAAACGATTTGGGAATTCTAGTGTGGAAAAAGTTTGATTTCGATTCTCACAACTGTTTGCGGAAAGTTGCCAACGGCAAATGAAGACTAGCAAAAGCTTTAATCAAGAAATAAAGTAATCGTCTCCACTCTCACCGTGTTTGTTGGCGTGTTTTACATCCAAAGAGCGAAACACGAAAACCGCGTCGCCAGACTCTGTTTGTTTGTGTATTTTGACGTGTTTTGTTGACAATTCCAGTCCCATTAGAAAACAAGTTTTCTTGTCCCCGTGTTCTGCGTCATGTCTGCCAGGTGGGACGGCGGACTGCGACAAACAGGCTGTCTGTCGGTATCGTTTGTCATTCGTTGTCGTGTATCGCTGTCATATGTTGCTGTTTGTCGCCCTAGTGGAACGCGGCTATAACCAGTTTTGCATTTCCCTTATGGGAATATAAAACAACTGCATCATTGTCTATTTTATTCATAAACCATGTGAGGACTCTTGTCACGCACTGCTGCTACATTTGCATGTTGCGCAGTGCAGAGCTACATTTCTTATCCCAGCAATCAGAGCTGCCTCGTTCAACTGATTGCAGAGTGGGGGGTGTGTTTGGAGCTTAAGCACGAAGAGATAGGTGTTTATTTTGTAATAAAAGAAAATAAATATAATCAATACACAATTTTACATCAGTTTAATCTGCATTGCTTTGCTCTATGGACTAAAAGCCCTCTAGCACTGGAATGAGTTGTGCATGGCAAATGTATGACGAGGTTTCCGTGGCAAAGCGTGCCACTGTCATGAAAGTGGTGGTCAAGTCATTTCCGAGACTATATAGTTACATTGGGCAAAACAAGATATGCCACTAAGCTGATACCGCATATCTTCACACTGGTGCAGTTGTCATCTCCGATGATACTGTACCAAATTTCGCCGATAAGACATACCCATTTTTTGTTGTTTCGCTTTTCGCCCTTATGAGGTTGTGGCATTTTGGCGTTCTGACTTTCCGGTGTTTCGACGTTCGGCCTTTTCAGAATTCGGTGCTTTGATGTGGACCCACCGATGATATAGTCTGGTCCAATGATATGAGTCCAATACTATCATTGTCCTACACAGCATTAGATAGTTACCCAGACCATTTGAAAAAGAAATTATAAAATAATGTTCAATATAAGTGTACATCAAGCAGTTTTATTGGCAAAGTGTAAGCAAAATAATATCGTGAAACAATTTAAGTTTACAATTAGACACAAAGAACAGTAGGTACCTGGCAGCTAAGACATTGGCAGGGCGTGAACATGAGAGAAACACTTAATATTCATTTTCATCAGATGCGCACAGGCAGCAACCTCAGAATGACATTTTCAGTCGGGAGACTTTAACTGTGTGAATGAATTGGCACACCGAAACAGACTTCTACAAGGTCAGCTTGAATTTGTGTAGTAGAAATGCTGGTTGACAAAGCGATCTGTTTCACCCAGTGCAAGTACGCCTATTTGTGTTCTAAACCTCGCAAAGTGTTAGACCAGCACCCTCGTGCTTCATCTCGGTTCATCATAAAATATCAGGCAGTGCAGGCAAAGTAGTGATCACACTGAAAAAGAAAGAACAGTAGATGAGGGGCACATGCAGAGGGACAACAGAATGCCGTCACTAGCACACCTGCAAGTTTATTTTCAAAATATTCTTTCTAGGGGTACGCAAATATTTGAAAGTTTCGAACAACAAATCGAATCATTCGGTTTAAAAAAATCACTATTCACACACCGCTGGTCTCTTTCCTACAACACAGGCCCCTCCAACATCGCTGGGGTGTTGACTGTTGTGATTGCCGGCAACATTAAAGGGGTTTGCATTGTATAAAAAGACTTGTAAAAATAAACTTGCAGGTGCGTTTGAGACAGTCTGTTGTCCTTCTCTGTGTACCCATCGCATGTGCAAGTTGTTCTCTTTTACTTATTCTTTCTGATAGAAATTTGGCATGTCACATAAATATGGCCCATGTTCATGCTCTATGAAGACACAGAGGCCTTCCAGCTCAGTTGATGAAAACACTGTCATACTCTTCATGGGGGGTACAACGCACTTGTGGATGTATCGGGCACTTCCAATCCCGAAGTCTTCAAGAATAAGACTCTTGCAAACAAGCAAAATGTCTCTACTTGCTATACACTTGTAAATACTGTAAATCTCGCAATAGGTTCCATCCTGCATTTTCACAAACCGCATACAAGTCTTCTTAGCGCGTGCATACTCTCGGCTGTTGACTACGAACCCCTGCACCTTTGCCTTCAGGTACCTCTCAAGAGCAGGAACCTGACCAAAGTGTGACTCCAGCACATCTTGCACGGCAGCGGTTAAAGTGACTGGCTGCGGAATGCCCAAAGTGCCACTCTTAGGAATGTCGGGAAGCTTCAAGTATGAATGCAACAGCAGGCCAAAGCTAGCTGGGAGGTGGGTCACTTCATTGAATCGCATCAGTGTCTGCTTCATGACTCACCTCTCAGCAACCTGCAGGGGAACCCCTTCTGCGGCAGTGATGAGGTGCAAAAGTGTACCAATTGCACTCTCAAACGGAAACATTGATGTAGGCCACAAAGGGCCGAGCTGCATGACACTTTTTGGCAAATGCATAAGCAGATGCATGTTGGATGTCTCTGCTGCTTCGCCATACAGGGCAGACACTTGTTGAAGAAAGCGTGTCAAAAGCACTTCGGCAGCTTTTATGTCGTTCCTGTGGACAGTTTTCTGCAGGAGAAGAAATAAGGCCTCGCACAAGAGCGTGAAGTGAAGACTGGTCATCATCGTCGCTGCTGAAAGAGTCTGGTTCCTCTCTTTCGAAGTCATCCTTTTCGCTGTTGTCATCTGACAGCATCTTATCTTGGCTGGTGTCGTCGGAAGCAGCATCGTCTTTGCTCACGTTGTCAGAAGTGTCAGATGCAGCTACATCTTCTCTCGTGGCACAGGACGCCATCTCGTCTTCGCCCTTGGCGCAGGATTCCATCTCATCTTTGCTCATGGTGCAGGATGTAATCTCATGTTCGCTTGTGGCACAGGATGTCATCTCATCTTCGCTCAAGGTCACCAGGCGACACTTCATCTTCGCTTAAGACATCAGACGACACCTCATATTCGCTCAAGGCATCAGGACTGTTGCACTGCCGCAAGCTCCGATCTTCGTCCGGCGGGTCGTTCACATCATCAGACTGTACGTCACTCTGGCTTGTACCCGGTCGTGGCTGCGACAAGCTGGTTCCCGCGGATCTGTTAATCTTAGTCACTCTGTTCGATTTTGTTTGTTTCGAGACCGCATACGCTACACCTGGCTCCAAGTACTGCTTCGTCCTTCTCTTGGAAGTGGACGAGGTAGGTGACATTATGGTTGATGACACTGGTTGCACAAAACAGGAAACCTGCTTGTGGAATCAGCCAAACTGGACGCCAGGCAGACGACAGGGAAGGATGATTCACGGTGCCCAGCTAATTGATGTCCCCGCGTTTTACTTTGTTTTACTTTAGTTGCGAGCGACGCTACAGCGTGAGCCCCATCCTCCGTGCGTTCCTGACTCGCACGCGGGCTCTGGCAGTGCGGGCACCGTTTCAGGCCGCATGCTCGCGCTTGTAGCTTCGACTTCGCTCGTACATAAGGCAACACCACGTAGATTCGAGCGTGAAGAAGCTTCGAAACATCAGAGTCTCAAGCTCACGTGCGAAGCCTGAGACAGTGCACACGATTCAGATATGACGTTTCCCAAACATTGAAATTAAAAAAAAAGTCAAAATGGCGGCAAAATTAGACGATTCCGATGCTTATAAAAGTCACAGTCCACTCGTACTTGATAGCAGTCAAGCGAGCGCGGGTTCACAACTGCGACGGGTGGTCGGAAACTGTCTTTTACATGGGCTGGGCAGCGTCTGCTCGAGACCGACAGCAGCAGAGCGGAAGCGGAAACTGGGCTCGAATTTAAGGTGAATGATGGTCCTCGTTTAGTTTTTACCTCACCCTGGTTTCTCATATGACAATCAAATATTTGTGAAAGTAAAAATATCATTTTTAAATATTGTTTTGCGCACTTTACATTTACATATATTTAAGTATTTACCGACAACTTGCGCCCCCTGGATTCAATTCCAATATCTGTGTGCATCTGTGCGGCCTGTGTGCTTGCCTTTCTTAGTGATTTCATTCTTCGTCGGTATCTACGCGCTCCGAGAACTGCAATCGTCATGTGCGAGAACGAGATGTTCGTATTAGTACGGTACAAAGTTGAGCATACAACAGCGGTTGTCTCAAGCACAAAAAACAGAAACTTCTGCCCGACCACAATCGAGGATTTCAATCCCGACGTGCTGTATGAGGTGTTCTGGAGCGGAGATCAGAGTACAAGAGGCGGCTACTATGAGGCGCAGATAGTAGACATGGCAGGTATCGTAACACTTTCTGACGTTCCTTTCGGTGCCAGTTAGCAGTTGGTGGTGGTGTGCGCGAAACGACTTGAACGCCTCGTATAGGCGATCGTTACTGCAGGACGCTATAAAATTTGCATTTTGCAACCGGGCGTAAACGACTCCTCTTCCCCAGGCTCTGTTCACTGTCATTAACCTTCGCAAAATAAGCGTCGTTGTAAATGAAATTTCTCTCTTTCTCTCTCTCTACCTAGTTTGCATCGTTTTCCCCGCGTGCCCTAAGTTCCGTCCTCAATGTCTCCATCTCGTATCCTCCAGGCGTGCTTTGATCAGCATCGTTTTGTTGCCCTGACAAGCTTCTCTCATTGGTTTCTATAGCGAGGCAAGCTTGAACCACTAAACAGCACAACAAAGGTCTGGTTTGATCGTGTTTTAATGCGTCATAGCTAGCAAGGGTTCATGTGCGGGAGAGAAAAATACAGTGTGTTTAGTGGTTATTAATATTTTTCTTGCATCTCAAAAGGAACATTTAGAACTAAGCACATGTTTGGCGCTGTCAGAATTATGCCATGAATTGCAGTTCTGCATGCTGGGGAAAAGGGTAACATACCTTTTTGTCCAGGGATCGGTGATCAAAGGGGAACCCGATGCCCGTCCCACCGCGTGGCTGATGGCTACCAGCGAGGGCAGTCGCCGTGCAGGGTTCGCCAACACCATGCCAACAACGATGATCCTGGTATCCAGCAGACTTTATTGAGAACCAGGGGTCCCCAACCAGACACTGTGGTCAAGCAAGCCGTGGACACAGAGTGCCCGCAGCGGCCGCCGACCTGAGAACCAAAGGGGTATTTCGAGCGGAGTCATCGTCGGTGGGCCGAGCTCATGCCGCTACCCGTCGTCGCAGGAGTTTGGGCCAGGGCTCTAGGCAGACGGACGTCCACTAGAAAAAATGGATGCCGACTGTCAGACCCAGGGGAAACGCTAGCGTGGAGTAATCGCTGGTCAGACGAGCTTCTACGCCGCGACTCAACCCGTCGCCCGTAGTCCAATTTAGGACTCCTCGACCAGACGGCCGTCCACTCGGAGTCGGGCCTGCTCTCCTCCGAGTGGACTGCCGTTTTGTCGAGGAGTCCTGGATTGAACTCCAGGCGACGGGTCAAGTCGCGGCATACGAGCTCGTCCGACCGGCGCTGACTCCACGCTAGCGTTTCCTCTGGCTCTGACAGTCGGCGTCCCCTCCTCCTAGTGGACATCCGTCTGCCGAGCGCCCTGGCCCCGAACTCCCGCGACGACGGGTAGCGGAGTGAGCTTGGCCCACTGGTGATGACTCCGCTCGCAATCTGAGGCCGGATCCAGAACTCCGTTTTTTTTCTTTTTTTTTTTTTTGGGGGGGGGGGGGCAAAAACTTTGTAAAAATTCTCCCATTCTTTTTTGTGCCCCGGGGGGTCCACCCATGTCAAATTGCCCTCTGAGATGGGGGAAGGGGGGGGGGGTTGACGTTGTTTTAGGGGGGCGGCCGCCCCCGTGGCTTCCTCCCCCTTGGATCCGCTCCTGCTCGCAATACCCCTTTGGCTCTTAGGTTGGCAGCTGCTGCAGGCACTCTGTGTCCACGGCTCGCTTGACCACAGTGTGCTTGGGGACCCCTGGTATAAATGCTGTTGGATACCGGGATCATCATTGTTGGCATGGCGTTGGTGAACCCAGCGCGGTGAACGCCCTCGCTGGTATCCGTCAGTTGCACGGTGGGACGGGCATCGGGTTTCCCTCCGAGTGCCGGTCCCCCGCAAAGCTTTCCCCACACAGCTTACATAGAAACGTGGGCTCCTCAATCATTGCATGTGCTATCACGGACAAAAATCCCCAGGACGCATGAGCAATCAATGAAGCACATCGCTGCGCCACCTACCAGTGGCTTGCCTGGTTTTGAGACCACGGAAAAGCGCATGCGCATCATACTGTGCTTGCAGGCATAGGTTTTCGCCCACCCCTCTGCAACACGGTGCTTGCCCCAGAATGCTGCACAAGGTGCCGCTTCGGCGGTTGCCGTGATGAACATCTGCTACAGTCGCCACAACAGCATAGAGCCGCTTGCAAGTCTGTATTCCGAATGCGAAGATTCCGCGCTCTTCCTATCGCAATTATTAGAGTATGCTTTCTGATATGGCATTGAATGGGCTAAAGGCTCAGTTCGTTCCAAAACCAGATGCGCCGTCTCTATGCTATACGCCGCAAAGTCGCAACCGCTATCTCCAGTCTGCACTAGCTGACGTTCATCATGGCGTCCGACGAAGCGGCACTTGACGTCAGGTTCTGAGGTAAGCACCATGTCGCAGAAGGGCGGCAGAACACAAGCCTGCAAGCAGAGTAGAATGCGTGTCCGCTCTTCTGTGGTCTTGCAACCAGGTGAGCCACCGGCAGAGGGCACAACTGTGCAATTCAGTCACCGCTCGCGCATCCTGAGGATTTTTGTCCGTGATAGTTTCTAAAAGAAACACCCAAACCCACAAATTACATATTGTGAAGACGACTTGCAAGTCTCGAGAAGGAGAAGGAGAAAGCCACTGCCCACCGCAGCAGTGACCGAATTTTCTCGCCCTCTAAATAAGGTATTTTTTTCTTACTTCTGTTTTTGTTTCCTAATAACTAAACAACTATTTTGTGGAACAGAAAAAGGACAAACTGCTAAAGGAGGCGTCAAAGCGTCAAAGAAGTATTGAACTGCTCAGCACGATCGATCACGAGGACTCCGTCCCACTAGAGTAGCACACGGCAATTCTCCGTAAACTGAAAGAGAAAACCAAAGCACTTGAGAGGTGCCAAAAACTGAATGTGGAGCTGCAAGAGGCTCTCTGCATAAAGATCACCAAGGCGGGCAAGTATTCTTTTGTGTTTTGTATTGTTTACAGGGTGCAGGCTGGCCACTGCCACTTAACGATTAGGCGATGAAAAGGGGTGAAGTTTGTGTAAAGGATAGCGGTTCGAGGTGAAGCCCTTCTTCAAACGTCCCCCTTCGGGCCTTGCCTGCTTGTCATCTGGCCAGCAAGTTGTATGTGCGTACGGGGCGGATGGAGCCACTTTCAACTATCCGTAGCTCTGAGCACAGGCTATGAACAATTTTATTTAATTCGTTTCGCTTCTGATTCCATTCCGTTTCTCTGCTATAATGTTAATGTGTTCTCCCTTTAGAGTGTCACCACTACCAGAAAGCGGCGGCGGGGGACGCCGAACCCATTTATTATTTAGATTGTAATGAGTCTCATGTCGACGACATCGAACTGTGTCCTGCATGGTCATCTCTCGAGGAAATGTCTTCCAATTTGGAGCCAACACGCCCAGCGACTGCTGGGGTGTCAACTGCCACCACAACACCAGACACGGAGGGGGCGTCGGCAACTGCTGGAAATGGAAAGTCACCTGCCACCTCAGCACCAGGCACGGAGGGGACATCAGCATCTGCCACAACATCAGCTGGCGCACACCAAGCAGCTGAGCAAGAGGAACAACAGCAGGCTGTGTGTGAGTTGCCGATTGTAAGAAGCAGGCTACATTTTTTAGTAAATATTATGTTGCACCGTTGAAAATTGGGTGAGTTGGTTATACATAGTTACGAAGAAGAAAACAGTGCCAAAAGTATGGAGGACAAAGAACGAGGAACACACAGACCGAGTGCTGACTGACAACTGGCTTATTTCTGGAAACCACCTACCGGCATAAAATCACAGACAAACATACATCGGACCATCGCCTGAGGGCACAAGTCACAGCTCTCCAAGAACATGATTGTCTTATCGAAGAGCGCGATCGAGGGAGCACTGACGCACTCATCCTAATACTTCGAAATTAAATAGGCCTCGAATATTTCACGAGTCACCTGCTGACTGTTCCGAGCAACAATCGTCGTCTCTTCCAAAAGAGGAGAGCATCCACATCTATCACAGTGAATGGCCAAATTACCCGAAGGTGAAGATCTTACCGAAAGGGCGTGTTCTCTGCGCCTATCATTGATGCACCGCCCTGATTGGCCAAAGTACACTCTCCCACAAGACAACTCAATTTTGTACACCACGCCGACCGCGCACGGCACAAACTCCTTTTTGTGCTTCTTACCACAGCCGATTTTTTCCGGACGACCCCTCTCAACCTTAGCACATAGACGCCGCAGTTTTGGGAAGGTGTCTATGTGCTAAGGTTGAGAGGGGTCGTCCGGAAAAACTCGGCTGTGGTAAGAAGCACAAGAAGGAGTTTGTGCCATGCGCGGTGGGCGTGGTGTACAAAATTGAGTTGTCCTGTGGGAGAGTGTACTTTAGCCAATCAGCGAGGTGTATCAATGATAGGCTCAGAGAACGCGCACTTTCGGTAAGATCTTCACGTTCGGGTAATTTGGCCATTCATTATGATAGATGTGGGTGCTCCCCTCTTTTGGAAAAGACGACGATTGTTGCTCGGCAGAGTCAGCAGGTGACTCGTGAAATATTCGAGGCCTATTACATTTCGAAGTATTAGGAAGAGTGCGTCAGTGCTCCCTCGATTTCGCTCTTCGATAAGGAAATCATGTTCTTGGAGAGCTGTAACACGTGCCCCTAGGCGATGGTCCGATGTATGTTTGGCTGTGTTTTTATGCCGGTAGGTGGTCTCCAGAAATTAACCAGTTGTCAGTCAGCGCTTGGCCTGTGTGTTCCTCGTTCTTTGTCCTCCGTACTTTTGGCGCTGTTTCCCTCTTCGTAATTATGTTGCAGCATAGAGTTATGAGGGAATATGACGCACCATAAACTCGTTATTAGCAGTGTTTTATTACCCAAATAAAACTTTGGACACAAGATGAAATGCATTCAAAGGTGCCATGAAGCAATCTTCTTACTTTAAAACACTGCTCACAGTGAACTCTTAACTTTCATAATCTGTGAAACATATTATTTCACTACGAATCAGCTATCGCTAAAAATATGGAAGTAATGTTGGCAGCTTCCACTATCTCCTTCGCAACTCTGTACTTTTAAAACCGCACTCTTGCAATTTTAAGAGTACAGAGCTAAAGGAAAGGTAGAGTGGTTCTGTGTGTGTGAACAAACACCAATTTCATTCATTTGGCCTTTAGAATAACAAATACCACAATTATATGCCGGTTCGACGTGCCGGAGAGCCATAAAAGTGATTTCAAAATAGTGCAGAAGCCCCACCTTTCTGGCGTTCTACAGCCAAAGGCTTTGTAATAATGTCACATACAGAGACTGTTTTTCATGTTTTCTCGCGTTTCACGATAGTTGCACAAAAATGGTTAAATCACCGGGGTAATCGCAAGAAAGCTCAAGAGCAATTCTCCCTCAGCCAGGCTGCATGTTGCATGTTCTCATCAACTGTGCCAGGCTGTTTCTCATAAAAGCATCACATCTATTTCTTTAGGTCAACATTGGGCACAATGTGATGCTTGCTCACAAGAAGTGGAGCGATTTGTCCAAAAACACCGTAGATGGCGTTTTCACAAAGGAGGCTGCCACCTCAATCCGGGGCACAGATGTGGTGAAACGGAAGAGTCCCACTGGAACCTTGTCAAACAAGGCAAGGAGTCTGGGAAAAACAGAGGCCTTCCCTCCCCTGACGCCAGAAAAGGTGCAGGTGCTACGCAGTGAGTAATGTTACATACAGGTCCCACGAATTGTCCAAAGATTTATTTCACCAGCTGCCCTGTGCTATAATTAACAGTATTTGACACAGATAGTGTTCCAGGCTTTGAGGAGACTATGGACGTTTGTACTGTAAAATCCATGAAAAATAATGCGAATATGGTCTTCCAAGATTTTGAAACCACAATCGTATAAAAAATTGGCATAAACATGTGCGGGCACCCTCCTTGAGCTCGCAATACACTAACGGCTACTGCAGATTGCAAACTCATGTCCCACGGTGCTGTGTCTTGACTATCAGAACAATGCGATTGATTTCACCAGTTCATGCAGAAAGTTACTTTATCGACCTTTATAGGTGCATTAGTTGTGCTCGCACATTAGTAAATGGAAAATGATAATATGCCGCCAGTGCACACGCAAATGCACGTATGCATCGAGCACCAGCAGGGCACGTGCAAGCACGGCCTTGTATTTCTAGTGAGCGAACCTTCATCCGGCTGGCAGATGTGCAGTGGTGACGACGCTATTTCTTTGGGTTTCCGTATGCTATTCTAAGCTCCCTAGTGTCGTGGCTGGAGGGAGTCCCACTATACATTCCATGAATTTGATGGGGTGGGCAACGTCTCGGTAAGTTTACCCCACATACCGTATTTACTCGAGTAATAGCCGCGCTGTTTATGAGGAAAATCTAAGGGTTCGCTTTTCCGCGGAGTATGCAGCTTGCCAATCACCGCGATCGGCAGCATGATTCCAGCGGTTTACAGGACAGAGATAACGTCTTCGCACGAAGATACCGCCTGTGAAGATTGCATTTGTATGGTGAATTGTGCTCTCGATCTAGTTTTTCGCTATGTTATTTTTACGCAACGCTATGATTGGCTGTATATGTGCACTGCAGTAAAGCAGACGGAAGGGGCCTGTTCATAAAGGGTGCCGCTATTACTCGAGTAAATACGGTATATCAAGTCAGAAAAATGCGGCAGGTGTTCATTTTAAACTTCGTATTTCTAATATGCTCTGTTTCGGATTTGATTGGTTCCCCCTAGCACAAAGAATATGCCTCTGGTGGTTCAGCTGTCTGGGAAAGTTTTCTATAATGTGCCGAAAAGCATCCAGACCAGAGATGTCTAAGCTTTAAGTGCCAACACTGGCACTTAAAGCTGCAACTTTATGAAATTTTATTATACCACAATCTGCAAATTAAGTAATCTGGGAATGGGAATGGTACATTGCCACACCTGCTTTCCAAATATTAGCTATTGAAAAATAAGTGTGAAATTATTCTCTATGCAATTCTTCCAGACTTCTTCATTACCCGCCTCATTAATCAAAAGGTGCCAGAGCCGCAAGCCGTGAAACGTACAAAACAAATCCGTAGAATTCTGAGCGAAAAATGCACCGATGCAAGGAGGTAAGAGAACACCAGTGCTTATGTTTTGTCCTTTTCACCTGAGAGATATTAGAATTTAAGCAATTACAACCATAATAGTGAAATGTATGTCTCGAGAGGGAGTTCGGTGAATGAATCTACCGAAAATGAGTGTAGACGGAAAAAGCAGTTTGATCTGCGACAATGAGCATTACATACGCAAGTGGCATGTCATCATTACTGTTACAGTGCCGACTGTTTCAAACTGTCAGTCGCGTCATTCGGTGAGTTCCCTCCGTACATTACAAGGTTTGGCTCTCTCGCATGCTTTGCGAGGGAGTTGATGAACTGGAAATATCTAGCGTAGTTCTAGAACAACTATTTCCAGAATCTTATCCCAGCATCGCAAAGATTATAAAAAGTTTCTAGAGACAAGGTTAGTGCGGGAGTTGAATAAAAGAAATACTTAGTTCTGCGAAACCATCTTGCCGTAGTAAACGTATAAAGTTCCCCTAGGTAGAGCTAGTCACTACAGACGATTGTGCCCATGGCATACCATAAAAATTTAATTTGCGGCCTACAATATTTACAGGCTCAACCAACTCTGAGTAAGTGGAACACTTGACATTCAAGATTGGTCTCACCATGACTGTCTGAAAACATCCAGATAATAATTTCCATGAACCTATGTATTTTAAAAGACATATTTGGTGCGAGCTGTTTAAAACACCATAGCACTTTTTAACACTAATAGAAAGCCTGTCGTGGGCCACAACTTAAGCAGTTTTCACTTCATTATGAAGGGCAATTACACATATGTGAACCATATAGGCCTGCACTGAATAGTTTTATTAAGCTGAACGTGCTATGCTCTGTTCACTATATAAATCTTTGCAGAGCTGACAATGTGCAAGTTCCTGTTTTTTTATATTTCACATCTCCCCACTGCTGGGCACGAGAGGTACATAAGACTGATGACACCAACGTAACACAATGATTATTTTAAGAATTTTTTTGGGTATAGCACGAGCGAAGCCATCTGCGGGAAGTTATTTCTGTGACACCGTCGAACTTACATCCGCGGGCTTTTAGGTTCGCATGTTAATCATGTCTGCAGACCCCTTTTTTGTAATTGGAACTCTATCCAACCCAAGATTTGAATATGTTTTTTTGCATTTTAGGCTTAGTAGTGCTTTTGCTGTTTCCCTTAAGGAATAGGTAAGAATGCTTATTTCGAGTAGCATACCTAACACCTGGTGGCACGAGGACTTCCCTGTCGTGGCGCTAATCAAAAGTCACAGGCAGGGAGATACTGCGATGCTCCTGTTGCTGGGATTACCTCCCCCATGGTCCTGGCCAGACCACACAAGAAGATTGAGTCCAAGCTTGTGGCCACTTGGATCTCCAGATCTTGAGGCACCCAAGTAGCTGTAAATAAAAACAAATCACACAAGTACTTAGCAGAGCTACATTACAATGGCTAGCATATTCTTTCATGATCAGCACATAGATCCTTTTATTTTTATACTTTGTACTTGTACCTAATAAAAAACTGCTCCTTCACTGCCACAGCCATAGTCACCCCCGAGGACAAGGCCATGTAGGCCTTGAAATGATTGGTACCTAATTAGGGCAAATGATTAAATGCGTTCGTTTAACTCTCTTTCGCCCCAACCTGAGAGATTTCTGTCGAATATTCACATTCAACTGTAAAGACTATAAAAAAAACTACTACTGCAATGCAGAGCCGTATTTTGGGAGAGTTTGGCCAGTGGGTGTGGCGACGAAGGCGCCAAGAGGAGGAAAGGGAGGAGAGCGCCAAAGGAGCGAGAGAGAAAGAAGGCAGCAAAGAGGAGACGACCGCCATTTTGATGCAACGCTGTCCGCGCGAAGCACTGTTGAGGCTATGCGTCGTCTGCAGCAAGCTTATTTCTTTTTCGCCTGAATACAAATTTGCGCTTAAACATGGATAACTTCAATCTTTAGCTTTTTAAGCCACTGAAGAATAACACTATCATTTTATTGCCAGAGCCTGCCAAATAAAAGGAAAGAACCGCAATTTGAATATCGATCCCATGCCGGCGAATGAATGAAAATGGCGGCCCTCCCCACGCAGCTGGGAGCAGCCCAGAGTTCACGCGCGTGCGCTCACACCTCTCACTCTGTGCCGCGGGCTGATTGGCTCACTCAGGAGGGGGACACTACGGTAGCAAAACCATAGACTGGCCAAACCCTCCCAATATATGGCTCTGCTGCAATGGAAAGATTTTCCTACCCTCACGCTCAACGAGTGTCGACTGGAGATACAACTCCAGTTCATACACTCACTGAGCATGAGGGTAGAGTGTACCAGCAGAGGGCAGGTGTCTGCATAATAAGATTTCAGTTGGCGCACCAAGAGGCTAACCGATAAAAATGGGATATTACTCTGAGAAAAACGCCAAAAAAGCGCGGATCTCGACTTGGCACTAACAGCGGCACACAGTATCTATTTTACTGACTAAAGAATACTCAATCATTATTTTCAGCTACCTAATCAAACTAAATATTCGTCCAAGCTTGCTTTTTAGGAAAATCTCTAAATTTACAAAAACTATTAAGACAACTGCTAAAATAAAATGAAAAAACCAACAATTGAATTTGCCTGCTCTCCGGTAGCACGACATCTATGGCAGGCAGACCTGCAGAATGAGCAAGCAGTCTAAAAAAACAGAGTATGTCCTATGTATAATTTTTTCGTGCTGCAAAGCAAGCGCTGGAAGGAGGTTTCACGACAATAAAAAAATTTCTTGCAATCAGTCGAGAACAAGTTAGAGCAGTGAACTTGTCCTTGCCCCCGGCATAACGTTATAGTGTTGCCCGTGGAAACTCAAATAAATATGTAAATAAATACAAAAAAGACTAACCTTCATAAAAAATTCTTTAACTTTGGCAAAGAAAAGTTATCTTGACACAAATATGTGGGGTACAGTTGTACATAGTCCATTCGTGTGCTTAACCAAATTTGAGGCAAATCGGCGCCAATGAAAAGAAAACGCCCGAGTACCATTAAGGGAAATACAAAGGATGCATACCTACAAAAAAAAATTAGAACGACCACGAGCAGGAAACTCTGGTGAGGCTCTCGGAGTGACTCCCTGCAATGGGCCTGCGCAGACCACAGAACAAGATCGGTCAGAGCTTGCAGCCATAATGTGCTTCATACCATGAAGTTCCAGAAGCAGCTTCAATTGGAAGCAAAGTGCATTTCATTTCTCTGCAGAACAGAGAGTTTAATAGCTAGCATGCATTCATAAGGTGATAAAGTCATGAATGCACATACTTTTCAATGCAGCACTATATCACGAATTTTTTACCGTGCCGGGCAACACTAAAAATTGGAAGCATTATTTCAAACTATATCAGCTTAAAGTTAACCACGGCAGAAGCTTCAAGCCATCCTTGCAAATTCAGTGCAGAAAGCAAGCCATGTGATTTTCTAGTTGGGCGCCACGGTACATCCAGCTTATAATCATGTGTCACGCTGTTTTTGCTGCAATGACTTGTAGTGTCAAAAGTGGTCCAGGTTAAAGAGATACAAAGTACAGACGTTTGTGAGTGGGGCCCTGGCCAAGTCTCCAGCTACACTGCGACGTAGGACGTTCCAACCCGGATGTTTGCTGCCTGTAACCATATGATCAGCTTGTGCCCAGACATTGTTCGAGCTGAGTACATGTCCTCAACAGTGCCGTTATTTGAGAAACATTTTTATTAATGTTAAACATGACTGACTTACTGAGAGACTGCGTCTCAACGACTAATGACTTGGGATACCTAACTGAATACTGACATATTAACTAAATGCAAAACAATTACCTGGCAGGCATTATATTTTTCAACAGGCTGGGTTGACTCCTTATTAAGTCGAAGGAGTCGATGCGTAATAGGACAATACAAACAAAAATATGCCTTAGAATTCCTTTTGCACCCCCGAAATGATGTGTTTTTGAAGGTAAGATACACAAAGTTCTTGATTTAGAAAGTGCCTCAGCTGTACAAATCCATATGCAGTAAGGGCACTTGCCAAGCCTATTTTCCTCAGCTCTGTCCAGGTTAAGCCGAGTGAGAGTATGGAAGTACACGCTCACTGACAGAATGAGAAAGGCAGGGAGAAGTCTCAGTTGTTTTGCCACCAGCTCGCCTGCTACCTTCGACGACGTTTCAGCGTCTCATGAGCCTCGAGCGATCTATTCCGTCCAAAGCGAGCTGAAAAGCTCAAGCGCGTGGTGGAGAACGCCCAGCCATTCTCGTTTTGTTATCGACTATACTACATATTTTTAGTACGACATATTTTTAAGTGAGAAAAAGTATTGCAAATATGCAGTCCACCTTTGACCATAATACAGAATTCGGATAAGGATAACATAGTGTATGCGTATTGCCATCCACCATTTTCCAAATAAGTGCTCCCGCCTATCGGAACATCTACACATGTGGTGCGTGAGTGGGTTCAGGACTGAGAGGCTAGAAAACGAAGCGCTCACAAGGCTTGTCTGGCCCTTCAACCATGCGGGTACATTCATCGAAAATCCCCGATTTCTAGCCCAATTTTTTTTAGAATGAGCAAATCTTGTCCATGCCCGAGGTAGATCACTAATTTGTGATTCCCCCTTATTGTGCGAATCCTCCTTCAAACAGCGGTACAACCTGCAAATGAACTCTGTTGTGCTGCGGCACGCGTCCATGCTGCCTTCTTCAGTGGAAAACCACTGCTCGTGTTGAAGACGACATCCCACAACGTACACGCAACAACGTTTAACGAACTAAAATAAAATTGATACCATTCAATAGACACAGATAGGCTCACAAAGTATCCACATCGTGATTGTAGTTGTTGGTTTTACTCTTGCATACAAACAAAAGTGACCTCTTTTCTCCGATGTAGAGTAAAACCCCTCATCTTCATGGCCCCTATTTCTTCTCGAATCGGTCACAGAGGACATATTCGCGGCCACTGAATTTCGCCAAATTAAAGGCCGCGAAAATTAAAGGCTCGCCAACATTAAGGGGTTTACAGTACTTCGATCCGTGTGTCACATGATGTTAACATTTCAAGGAGGCTTAAAATATTCGTTTAACAAAAAATTGGCCTATGCAAGAAAACGCCCTTCTCCAGGTTAGGCACGCAAGGTTCTTTTGCACTCCTTGTAAGGTGGCAGATTTGTTTCGGCAGAGCTTTAGGTAAAACAGGAGTCTGAAAACTAGCTATACTTGGCGTCAACTATTTTGTGCTGCATTGTAAAGGCTAGAGTAGCTTCCACAGTGCGTCACCCCAGCACTGTTGCGAGAGCATGTGGTTTAGTGTTGCATCCCATTTGCATGGTCTAGAAAAACTAGCGCTGACAGAGTTGGAGCACTCCGGAATACAAACACGCCGACTATAGAAGCATTGAGAGATGCAAACATGCGAACTGTGCATTTCTTAAAAGTGGATTCGAGCCAGGCACGTAGCCAGGGGGGGGGGGCGGGGGGAGATGGGGCCCGGACCCCCCGAAATCTCCCCCCCCCCCGATACAAAATCCTGGCTACGTGCCTGATTCGAACAAAGGTAAAAGCAATATGTGTACTTACGGCGGCCATACTTGCCATACTTGCCTTTCCCAAGCATGATTACTTGTCCCTCGGTAGCATCATCCAGTAAGAAGCACCAGCAACACGCCCATGAGACCCCGCCGACTCCTGGATTGAATGACGACCCACCTGATCAGGTCTTGGAACAGGATCCGGAACACTGCTTTATGCCAGATGTTGTATCTGGCGGGGCAGGGGCTAAAAGTAGAAATTAACTAATTTATCTGAAGCAATACATTCTAGCATAACCTCTAGGATAGCAGGGTCTTTTAGGTCAGTGATGCGTTTTAATTAAACACAAATGGTTGGTTTATATGATGAACCAGCAGCCCCTGTTTTGCATAAATGCAATCGACAGGGTGAAAAGAATCGCTAGTATGAGTTGGTCAATTGAGAACGCTCGCGGTGTATAAAAGCCAAGGTATATGTACATATGGTAGCGAAACTTCCATAGAAGCCCACGTGTCGAAAAAATGGCGGCTCATGTGGCTTCGCTAGCGCCGTCTACGTGTCGTGATAGCATTTCCGGCGGAACAAAAAATAAACAGGAAATGACGTCACTTCCGAAAAAAAAAAACAAAAAAACGTGACGTCACTTTGGTGTGCTTTTCGGCGCGAAAATTAAATAGTACAAGAAACCGGGACTGCACGCAAAAAGGACGATCGTTTATTGTGACAAACGCTTTGCTTGAGACTTCTTACAAACTGGGACTGCAGGAAAAAAGGACGATTGTCGTTTTTGCCTGCAATCACGGTTTCTAAAAAGTCTCAAACAAAGCTTTTTAGTCACACTAAAAAGTCTCAAAGCTGTGCCAAGCTACGTTTGAAACTTTTTAGTGCGTCGTGCTTCTTGCCTAAAGTCTCGGTTTCTTTGTTTTCTTTTTTTTTTTTTTGTTCTTTTGTTTTGTCCAACCTACACCATCTCGTTTGGATCCTTGATTCTGCGCGAAAATCGTTTACTTTTACGCAGCCGCCTTTTTTAGGCGGATCGCATCGAGAATCTTTTTGTTTTCATCCCACAGAACTACTTTAAAAGAACCGTGTTTTGCTTTTTCCTTCAGCTTTTTCAGTAATATGGGAGCGGCTTAAAGGTGACTGACCTCACAAAAAAGTGGATAACAATACCGTAGCTCGAGTGTGTTAGCGTTAAAGTCACACGACAGTAATTCTAATCCAAGTTCAATGTTGCACTAACATTTTATTCGCATACAACTGCTTACAACCACTCAACCAGGACACTCATCAGAAGCATACAATCAGAATCTAGTTTTAAGGCAGAAGAAAACTAGTAGATGAATACATAAATCACATTATGACAGGTTTACACATAACACACTGTACAATTGGCTGCCTGTTATGCGGGCATTGTCAGTTTATAGACAGCCATCAATATCCCATGTTTTAAACTGTTTCGAGGAAAGCTGTGTACAACACTTAAGAAAAAGCAGAAAAAAATAACAGCTGTTTTTTGCCGTTCTTTGGCAAGGTACGATCATCCAGAAAACTTCTTAACTTGCGTACGATGATGCTGCATACTCTGGAGCCTTCCGTGCACGCATACATTTTTTAGAGCCCCCCAGTACGCTGTACGGCATAGGCCAGTGTCTTTTAGACCTTAAAACCAGAGGTTTGAATCAGTGGCAAAACCACATGAGCGGTCTGTAACCCAAAACACTGTAAGCACCTAAATTTTCGCGATAACCTATTTTTCGAGAATTTCACAATTTGATAAAAATCCAGAAAAAAAAAGTCATCCATGGAATGAAAGCATTAAATATCGCTCTTGATCGCGAAATTTTGCGCCCGCCAGATTTTCTCAAAAAAGACACAATACGAATTATCGAGCCCACGAAAATAAAGTTTTTACACCATCCGAAAGGCTAGAAAAGCAAATATACTCCTTTGAAAATGTACTCTGTGTGGTCTCACGTGCTTAGCCTTTGCACTTGTTGCCTAGCTTTACACTTTGCTGATGCATCAACGAGTTCAGTGTGGTTTTTTTGTGCAAACCAGTGTAGTTTGACTTTAGTAAAAAGTGAAAACAAATTGTCATACACATCGTGGTCACACACAGCAAGATACGTTTGGACCTCCTGATAAAAAAGTACACAAAGAGTACGCCCTGTGCCCTCCTTTGAAATGAGGTTGTTGATGCTCGCCTCGAAAAACACGCTCACAAGCCTCAACGAATGATGTGGAAGAAGGGAAGGGAACTGACAGGTTTCCAAAGTCTGAGTCAGCAGCGTCTTTCACACTCAAATATAGTAGCACTTACAGTAGTTCAAGTGGCGGGTTAAAAGCTGGATAAAACTATAATTAACTGTGAGGTGATCGCAGAATATCCTCAAAGACCTCATTGTCAAGCAGAAGCCACGAATGCAGTTTGGCTGCCTTCTACATCCGAGCGCTTGAACGTTTTCAGAAACTTCAATGCTTTCTTTGAAATGCTCGTCATGGACAGAGCCATTATGCAGTGCAGAGGCAAAGGGCGCCTTGGAAAATTTGTGCGAGCTATTTAGGTTGTCAAAGAGACGGCCGATTTTTTCAATGAATCTCGCTGTGTGAATAGCAGCAGCTGGCAATTGCTGGAACGTTAGAAAGGCATACATTGCAGCAGCACAGTGGTTGCTAAACACTTGGGCCACTAGTTTCACCGACATATTTTAGCAGAACGTCAAATTAAAGTGCTTCTCGTTCAGCTTGGGCATAGAACGGATCTCAAGTGTCCGGTCCTTTTCATGAGCTTCCTTTATGTACGAAGGTTTCACTACGTGATCACAAACATTGAAGTAATATTTAAGTAACATGTTTCTGAGGCACTTCAGCAGGTGCAGAGCATCAAAAAGGAAAACGAGAGGTTTGCCATTGACATATATGTAAGGCTTCTCGGAAATTACAAGGCGTGAAAAAGAGAGACGTTCTGGCTCCCCTGATCCCATACCACAGCTACTGGCTCCAGGCCAACATCCACAAGGACGCTGTAGCACTGGTAAAGAAGATCCTGTAGGACAATGGTAGTCGTGCCCTTATGAGCAAAAAAGTAGCGAAGTGGCTGCTTCCATGGTGTTCGGATTATTTTTGCCAGAAACACGACAGCCGTGTTTGACAGGTTTGCATCTTGCGCACCATTAATATGCTATTCAAGCCCTTCAAACCTGTCAGATGAGGGGTTGTCTGAGACCTGTTTTTTAATGTGCATCTCATCAAAGACTATGCCGTCGGCCCGATCGGCTCGTGAAAAGGAAGTTGCTCGCCTCTTTACCCGCTCGAAAATGTCGGGGTAAAATCCAACTCTCAGTGGAACACACTGAAGCCACAGCTGCAGTGATCGGACTGGTGACAGCCAAAGCAGTCGCCTAACATACTTACAGCCTTTTGGGCCATGAAAAAGATGCCCAAAGCCAAAGCCTTGTTCTGGCTGCACCATCCTCGACCGAACCCGCTAGCATCCCTCATCCTAAGCTGGGCCTCAACGAGTGCAGCGACGGCTGAAGACACATGAACGCGGATACTCTCAACTACTTGAGCAACAGTCCTCATCTGACGCTGCCGTTGCAGCCTTCTTTGCAGCCTCTTGTTTCGTTGTTGGATCTGTCGTACCTTGGCTCTCAGTGTGTCCATTTTTCTCTTATCAATGCGGCGGCCCATGCGTGATGCTGCAATGTGAAAAATAACCCAGATCAGTAAACTCCAAGAATGTTTATAAATATGTAAATGGTAGCCAATAAGAACTTGCATTCCTTGTCAAGTTGTACAAGGTATTTAAAACCAAGAACAGCAAAACGTTTGATAACATACTAACATATTGGTTAGAGCGTCGATGATTATGACCCCATACTCCTGTAGGCCGAACCAGCACAGGTAAATTCGATTATCTTGGGCGATTTCATAATAATCGCAAACAACGGTGCAAAGGAAGAGCGAATTGAAAGCTAAACAGTTCTAGTAAAAACACGCCACGCTTCCAGGCAGTGCAGTAGTGGGCCGAGTCTAGCTTTGTTATTTGTCATTGTGCACATCCAGCCAACCGTGATAGATTTATGAAAACTAACAACAGATAGGAAAATACTTTACAAGGGGGGCATGGCATCACTTAACACAACACAGCAGGCATCTCACTGACAGTAACAGATTCTCACCTTCGAGTGTTGATAGGAAACCGATGCAGCGAGACGCCAGCCGCGCGGTCGTCTCTTCGGCTTCCTTCTACGGAGGAACATCTCGTTGCATAACGTGCGCAGCTCATTGTCACAAAGGACGTTGAGCCCGTCGGACGTAGCAGCGCCCAATCGTACGAAGGCCACGGATCCTTTATCACTCTGACGTTACGCTCCCGCGCACTGTAACTGGGGTAATCACGCTGAGCGAACAAAACTTTTCAAACTGTGTAAAGTACCGTTAGAACAATTAAAAAATAACGTGGAGTCCTGAGAAACAACAAGCAGACGGCCGTCAAAAGCCGGCCTTTCCGCGCAGCACGAGGTCTCTCCAAATTATCGCTATTACAAGCCAGCCTTGTTGCTTGTGGAGTTTAGAGGGCGCTAAGAACAAGTGAGTATATTATTAGTAAATAACCTATTTCTGTTTTTTTCGAGGGCAATAAAGCTTATTTCAGATAGCTAACAGTAATATACAAAATGTAAAAATACAACTTACTATAATTTAATTTAATATAATTTTGTTTGTATATAGTTTGCCATAACGTCTCCTAGTCACGCTTCAAACGCACCGCAACCACGTGACCCTCTAGGTTGATGTCGCTGGCAATTTGTTTTGTACAGTGGTTTGGCCCAAGTTTCGCTACCATCTGTACATATGCCTTGTAAAAGCTTCGTTCAATTCACATGCACCTCCTGCACCGGTGCAGAAAAGTGTAGGGCGGTGTACAGCTGCAACGGAAAAAGAGTAACACATGTGACCGACGACTGGAGTGGCAAAATCGCGACACGCGGGGCTATTCTTCCCGAGCGCGCCGATAGCGAGAGTGCCAGTCACGTTCCATGTCTTAATGCGGGGGCAGCCGGCAGAAAGTAGCCCATCCTAAAACCCGCCCCCCATTTAGAAAGCTATCTTATCCCTCAATTTTTTCTGCCCGCCGCCCCCCGCGTTGAGATATGGAACGTGACTGGCACTCTCGATATCTGCGCGATCGAGAGCAATAGCGCCGCGCGTCGCGATTTTGCAGCTCCGGTCATCGGTCACTTGTGCTACTCTTTTTCCGTTGCAGCTGTACTTCATGTAAGCGATTTGGCAAGCGACAAGACAAGCGACAGCGACGAGGACTCCATGTCGCTCAGTCAGTAGCGCGACCAGACACACCTTATAAAAGCGATTGGTGCAAGCCACCAAGGCGATGAGCAACGTTTTCTAGAAACCCAAAAACCGAACGACGCAAGCAGCGAGAGTGAGAAATCTTCGGTGCTCGTCGCCGGCACTCCTACCTTGTCGCCGTCGTTCGTCTCGTTGATCGCTATATTGCTTACATGCCGTTCAGAAAGGCGCTCTAAGTGCTTACCATTGCATTGGAACCAGCCTCGCATCCACCCATTACCAGTTTTTTTTTTTTAAGCCGCCAAGCTAGAAGTTAACATCGTACATCGTTTTAAGCATGGCTCCTCGTTCATCGGCTCGATTTTCATTTTCGGTAAATTAAAAACCGTGATTAAGCACAATTATTTTAGCTCAAATTGTCACGAGCACTTGGCACACATGTTTAAACTGAAGAGCACCTAACATAATTCAAAAGCAGAACGAAAACGGGACGAGATTCGCTTACCGCTTCACGGAAAGACAGAAGCCTTCGGATCCTAAGCCTAACGGACGAACTTCGAAGTCTCCGGCGATCGGACGAGGCGAGCCGGCCGCGCTGCGCTCACCCAGGCTGACCACGCCTGGTTGAACTATGAGAGGCGCCGTCGAGTTGAGAACCAGAGTCGCACTAGAAACGGACCGCAAAACATCTGTCCCGTAAAACGTAGAGCGAGCCGATGTCCCTCCTGCCGCTGCGCCTTCGCCTTCGCCTTCTCCGCGTCGACGGGAAGCGGGGAAGCCGAAGCCGGGCAGCTAGGCGAGCCGGGGAGCCGCTGCAGCCACTGAGCGGAAGCTTTACGTTTGGGTTTCGCTTTTCGCCGACGCCGGCTATCGGTTGCGGGGTGGTAGGTTTGCGGCTGGTTGCGACGGTTGCCACGACGGAGCCACGAAAAGACGCCGAGTTGGTCCAAGTACGAGTGACGGTCCATGGTACGAGCAACGCGCCGTTCGCCGCTGTCGATCGGTGATGCGCTCCGCTTGGTGTCACGATCGGTTTGTTGCCGTGCCGTTGGCTTTGCTATGCGGTACGGCTGATGTGGCTGTCGAATACTTGTGGAGCACATTATTCGAGACAGTCGCCCCAAGACGTCGCCGTGAAGAGTTGACAGAGGTATATCTGTGAGCTCAACGTCGGTCTATGTTCCGTTTCGACATGTATGGTTTATGTACCAATACCGGTGGTAAATGATGGACGTTTTTGTTGGAAGATGGCGGTCGCCTTTCTGCATTTATGATTTTTTGATACCGGTGGTCCTGTGGTATAAGCGTTTGTTGGAAAGCTTGGCGGTCGCCTACGTCATCGGACGCAAAATTATACCAGCTTCACCCAATTATATCGGCAAGCAAACTGGCTGCCAGTATAGAAAGAGGCGGAGCCATAGCGGTGCCGGTATCTCCAGTTACGCAGAACGCTAAACCAAATTAGCTGCATGCATAATAACAAGAAAATATGGTGGTGTCATAGCAGAACTCTACAAGCACCAGGTGTGTTTCCTGTACGTTTTTCCAATAGGGTAGCTGGGCGTGATGGACGAAATCTGACAGAAAACGTGAGAACAGAGGCAAAACGGCATCCGGTATCCATTTTGACTGAAACCTTTAAGACCCTAAATAAAGCACTCCAAGGTGACTAAGCTTTTTTATTTTCATACCACTTCTTCGGATGCAATATGTGCCTTCTGTGAGTTACACCGAATAAGACACTCAAAAACATTTTTTAGATAACAATGTTCTTGTTGTTTCTTTAGAAAAGGCCTATTTGTATTCACCTCCTTACAGACGGTTCTGTGTATACACGTTTGCAAGTATGGCGCCTGGGCGCCGCCTTCCTACCTGCTGGGGTGCACATTGGATACACCATAATTTGATTACAATGCCTTCCTAAGGCGTCGTAATTCGACTATGATGCACCCCAGAGCGGACCCCAGCTAGCAAGATGGCGGCACCCAGGGGCCGTGCTTACAACTAATTAAGGACTTTTTTCGTTATGCCTTTACGGAAGATCTGCTTTTGTCCGTCTTTTAGCGGACCGTTCTGCAAAGCCTATTACGGACACGCTCTAATTAAGGAGCACTTTGCATTACACCTTTACGGAATATCTAAATTCTCCGATTAAGGAACATATTCCGTTCTAACCTTTACTGAAAATTCAGTAAAGGTTAAAACGTAAAGGTGTCCGTATTTTAGCGGACTCCTCACTAAGTTGGATTACGGATGAATTCACCGCACTAAATTGGATTACTGATAAATTCTCTAGCAGCACTTTTGGCCAGAAACTTTCTCCGTAAAAGGGCGCTGATTTTTTTACAGTGTACGTTGCCGGGACGAGGCTTACCATTGAGACAGACCATTGTCCTTTCACCTGGTAAAGGAACATGTCGCCCCAATATGTTCGTCTGCTCCGCTGGAGCTCGCGCTGCAACAATATTCGTTTGACATTAAGTAAAAGCGGGGTAAACTACATACGAACGCCGACAGCTTGAGCCGCTGCTCCCAGGCTGATGGACTCGATGTAATGGATTTCCCCCTTATGCGGAATGTCTATTTGTGCGCCCACAAAATTGTTAGTGAAGTATTGATACTAGGTTTTACGAAGTATTCCTGGTTTGTTTGAGTCTTAATTGTGCATTTACGTTAGTTATTTTGGGGTTTCTTTTCACGGGAGTCCGAGTTTATTGCTTTTGTTATCCGTATTAGTTCCAAGCAATAGCAATTTTTGAATTTTGTTTTGATTTTGTTAAGAACGTTTCGTTGTTATGCCTGGTGTGTCTCGGGGGATGGGCTGGGCACTTGCCTACTGGGTGCTTTGAGGTAGGCGATAGCGGGAGTCCTGGCCATCATTGTGGTTGAACCGACCCAAGGCCCGGAAGATGCAAGACCTAAAGCGGCTGGGATTACAGCGTCAGCATCCCAGTGTCATCGACTGCGATTTCGGCCGAGTGGCTGCTGACCGACTCCACCTCAGGATCGACTTCGGGCGGCGGAGGTGCTGTTATGACCCTCCTCCATCTCCCTGTGTTTGTGAGGATCAACCTTGCATTCCGGTGCGGACGACGAACAAGCGAACGTCGAGACGGTTGGCGTGCGGTCCGAACCCTTTTTGCACGTTCGACCAAAACCGGAGAAGCGTTTCTCGCAGGCCTCGGCTCAAGGGCATCGGAACCGACGTTGCCGCCGGTGTGTTTTGTCTACGGCGTCTGCCTTCCACGAGAACGTTGCCGTCGGTGTGTTCTGTTTACGGCATCTGCCTTCCACGGAGGCGTCTGCATTCCACGAGAACGCCAGACAGAATCCGGCCCTGAACAGATGGGCAGTCTGTTGTGTCTACGTCTACTGCATGCAAAACAATCCCCTACCAGGCGCCTTCAATTCGGAGAAGAACAACGGCCTAACATCGGAGCCGAGAGGAGGATGCTGACGTCGAGGCCAACTTCGGAATGCGGCACTAACCAAACAATGGCACGGCAGCTCCAGAACCCCGATTTTATTAAATAAGGATCTGTCAACTGCCCATTCGGTGCGCTCCTTTTGCCAATATGCTACACGATATACCCATGTAAATAAAATAGTTTTCCGTCCTGTTAAGTTTTCCCGATCTGTTTGCCCGACTGTCTGGCTAGAACGTTATTCGCGAGAAAGGTTGGGCGCCAGCGAGATAGCCATGCTACCCGAGAGACCAAGCTGGGCGTCGACCCATGACTGCTGGATGGAAGCGCTGGGATGCTGAAAAACGCGGATCAAGACCCCCCACAGACTCCACGAACGGATGATCACACATATGGGTGAGTGTTCGGCTTTTGTCCCAAGAGACACACCAGGCTTTCGCTACAATTAATTGTTTGTTAGACGAAGCGGGTGGTTGAGACTATTCTGAGGCGTGGGTTTTAACGAAGCCGTCAGGATAATGACAGAGCCAACATTCAGAGCAATCGTGAACCTCAGTTAGTTAGGCAAGGCAAATCTGATTCTGATTTGCGAGGAACTGGGTGTGGAGGGGGTAAGAAACAAAACGAAGGCGCTCATCATTGTATTCCATCAAAGCCACGGGAGCAGATACGGATGAGCTTGCGGAGAGTTTGGGCTTAGCTAAGGACAGACTGAGAGAGAAGCTCGAAAGGAGGGAGCGAATCGACTGCACTCGTCGCGAGGAGGTCGAGCTTGAGTTAAAGAGACCAGGCTGGGCGTCAAACCATAACAGTATCCACGACCTCCTGCCGCTGAGGCAGTCTTGACAGAGCACTGCGACTACGTTCTTGTCACATTTTTAAACTTAATCGTGTAGTTTGTGGGGATTCCTGTGGTCTCCCTTCCCCGATGACTGCGATAACAGCCGCAGGTTGGAACACTCGGCCTCCTTCGCCGTGACCTCCAACTTGTTCGTGAGGCGGAGGGCTGCCCTGGCTTGGGGGGCTCTCCTCTTCACTCTCTCCCGGGGCACCTATTTACGTTCCCCCGCTCGGATGCGGATCACTGCTGACAGGCGAGGAGGTTTCGCCTCTTGTTTTCCTGCTTTCGGGAAAGGAACTCGTCCGGTGACCGCGAAAGTGGTAGGACGTGTGTCGTCGACTTCTTCGATGCTTCCCCGATCTTGGCTCTCCGGAACCCCGCATCTGGCAGGTAAGAACGTTTTTTTACCTTGCCGGCGCGGGGGGCATTTTGGATGGGGACATTGAAGTTCTTTTAGAAGAGTATGTTAATAAATGCTCTTGGACGCTGTCCTTACTCTGGTAGGTGTGTCTTCTCTTCCGCAATATTCGAGAGAGTGAGACAAGATAGACGATCATTGGCACCAACGGAGGAAATTAATCAAATCGACCTGCGGTAATGTAGACCTAAACTTCGTCTATATTTCCACGGAGATGTGGGTGCCAAAATCCCACATAAAATGCATCTTATGTGGGATTTTGCTAGCTGCTAACACATGTACCGATAGAGTAACCAAAGGGTTGTCTCAACAGCGGCAGCGATCTCAAAGGAGACGACAAACCTAGCTGCACGGTCCCCACATCTCCGTGGAAATACAGACGACGTTTAGGGCTACATTACCGCGGGTCGGTTCAATTAATTACCTCCGTCGGTGCCGATGATCGTCTACCTTGTCTCACTCTCTCGAATATTGCGGAAGAGAAGACACACGTTCCAGAGTAAGGACAGTGTCAAGACCATTTATTAACATACTCTTCTAAAAGAAATACAATGTCCCCATCCAAAATACCTCCCGCGCCGGCCAGGTAAGAAAAGGTCCTTACCTGCCAGACGTGGGGTTCCGGAGAGCCAAGATCGGGGAAGCATCGGAGAAGTCGCCGACAAACGTCCTATCTCTTTCGTGGTCACCGGACGAGTGCCTTTCCCGAAAGCGGGAAAACAAGAGGCGAAACCTCCTCGTCTGTCAACAGCGATCGGCATCCAAGCGGGGGAACGGAAATAGGTCCCCCCAGGAGAGAGTGAAGAGGAGAGCCCCCCAAGACAGGGCGGCCCTCCGCCTCACGAACAGGTCGGAGCTCACGGCGAAGGACGCCGAGTGTTCCGACCTGCGGCTGTTATCGGAGCCATCGGGGAAGGGAGCCGACGGGAATACCAACATCCCCCTCCTTAAAACGGTAGGTGGGTCTTAATAAAGAATAAAGGAGGCCCACCTGCTTTCATATAATTAATTATCTGTATGCGCACACCCAACAAATACACGCGACACCCAGCGCGCGTCTTCACAGTGTCCGCCGTTGACAGCTGGCCCGCAGGACCGAAGACCCGGAACGTTCAAGTCCCAAGCACTTGACAGTCGCCGCCACAGCCTCGCAGAGCATCACAAACACCGTGCCGATGCAGCTGGACCCAGGTGTCGCGGTACGAGCTGGCCTGCAGTGGGGGGGGGGGGGGGGGGGCAGTCAGGCGGCCGTGAAGGCGGCAGCACCAAAAACACCTACGACCGCTGGTCGCCGGCGGAGACAAGCATGGGGAAGTCCCTGACACGCCACCCAGGGGGCTTGGCGCCATCTAGGCCGCAGTGGGCCGGTGAAGGGGGGTGCACGACCTCAGAGCAGACTTGCGAAGTCGTAATGCCAGCAGACAACGCGCCTAGAACCGGCCGCAGCCCTCCCGAAAGAGAAGAAAGGGCGCCGCAGCCTCCAAACGAGGGGCGCGAGCGCAACTGACGCTCGGCTGACCCGGGCAGCAAAGGCGGCAGAAACGGGCAGGAGCAAACGACAAACAAAAAACAACAAAAAAAGGTGGCTAGTTTGTCAACGGTGACAAGAAGGCACTCAGTTGGGAAACGGACCTCACGAGCGGCCACAGGACATATGCCAGAGCGACCTGCTTCGACACCGGAAGAGGAAGCCATAAAAGGGGGCCCCTCCGTTCGAAACGCGTCCACATGCCAAGCAAAACTAATTGAGTTAGCTTAATGTGGACATCGGGGACAGAGCTTCTAGGAAAAACGCCGAGTTCTCGATCCTTTGTGGTGACAGCTAACACAGAGGCTGCCTACAATACAGGGTATTATAGTTACCGGAATAGTGCGTTGACTATACGTGGCCAAAAACAGATAACAGTCTGCAGCTGGCCCGTCTTCTGAAGTCGAGGTAAATTGATAAGGGGACTTCGAAGGGCGGATAGAAACAAACCGCCACGCATGCGCGTCTGCGAGCGGGGAAGACGCAAGTTCCCGCGCAAAATAGCCGCCATCTTCCTCCCCACGGAGGAAGACAAAAGGTAACGCAACTCACACGCTCATACACGCGAGCTTCGCTAAATATTAGAGCAAGCTACCTTACCGAGGCTAGACAAACATGTCTTGCACTCGATACGGCTCGATCAAGGGTTCACAACGGTGTGAACCCTCCTTTTGAAGCAAGGCCAGGTTTCAGAGCAACGTAACTGCTGAGAGTCTTAGAGTCACTCATCCACCTGGATCACGCGAGTCTGATAGGTATCGCAAAATGGCGCTCTGACTACATGGCGCCCGGGTTTCAGAGCAACATAACCTCCGAAAGTCTTAGAGACACTCGTCCACCCAGATACTGTCACAGTGCGCCTCAGACCGCGTAGCGCCACCACCTTGAACGCAAAACTAGTGTCGTTCTTGAAAAACAACAACAGGTTGTAGGCGTACGCTGGCATCAAGCAGGCACAAACCTTTCCTGAAGAAAACCTTCTGCGCCCACTGGAATACCAGCAGTGAATCCAGCGCGCGCGCGTCAACAGTATGCGAACTGCTTCTCGACGCCGACGGTTACGCGGCTCGGCTCCCGGAGCCCGTCAGTAACAGTGCCAGCTACGTATTGACGTTATGGCAGGCGTACCGTCCGACTCTAACTGAGCGTCCGCGACTACTCAGAATCAAAGAAAACGCGAATATTTACATTCCTAGATTGCACTGCTGATCCTTCGCTACTCTTTTCAGCCAAGCCTCGCTCCCCGCCGGACATAAAAGTCCGCCCGGTTCTCAAAAACGTCATCGAAACTTCTATATACATTCTTCTTTCAGGACAAGTAGTTGGTGGCGCGATAGGAACCCAAATACACAAAGGTGAACGGTTTGCCTCAAGCATGGAGAACAAAAGATCTCCCGCAACAACGAATGTTGCTTGACGCACGCCAGTTCAAAACAGGAACACGCGTACGAATCGCACTGCGCTCGCTCAAAGGAGGGGTACTGCGGATTGCCGACTCGGCGTTAATCGGTCAACCATAAGTGGCGAGATCAGGAGGCTCGTGGTACGGGGCGATCAAAGGCAAGGAATGCGGGCAAATAGGCCCGACAATGGGCGGAGGCTTGGAGCCACGACCACCATAAAGGGAAGTCATGGCCCCACGTTGGGCGCCATTTTTTGTGGGATTTTGCTAGCTATCAACACAGGTACCGGTAGAGTAACCAAAGGGTTATTTCAACAGCGGCAACGATCTCAAAGGAGACGTCAAACCTAGTACCGCGGTTCCCACATCTCCGCGGCAATATAGACGACGTTTAGGGCTACATTACCGCGGGTCGGTTCGATAAATTACCTCCGTCGGTTCCAGTGATCGTCTTTCTTGTCTCACTCTCTCGAATATAGCGGAAGAGAAGACACACGTACCAGAGTAAGGACAGAGTCCAAGAGAATTTATTAGAACACTCTTAAAATCACCTACAATGTCCCCATCCCAAATTATCTCCGCGCCGGCAAGGTAAGGAAAGGTTCTTTCCTGCCAGACGTGGGGTTCCGGCGGAGACCCAAGGCCGGGGATCGAGCATCGGAGAAGTCGCCGATACACGTTCTATATCTTTCGCGGTCACCGGACGAGTTCCTTTCCCGAAAGCAGGAAAACAAGAGGCGAAAGCCTCCTCGTCTGTCAGCAGTGATTCGCATCCGAGCGGGGGGACGGAAAGAGGTCCCTACGGGAGAGAGTGAGAGGAGAGCCCCCCAAGCCAGTCTGCCCTCCACCTCACGAACAGGTCGGAGCTCACGGCGAAGGGGGCCGAGCGTTCCGACCCGCGGCCGTTATCACAGCCATCGGGGAAGGGAGACCACAGGAATCTCCACAAGTTTCAACAACCTGGTGTGCCATCTTGCAATTTTGAAAGGTTGATGGCCTGCTCCTTTCGCACTTAAGAGTGTTATTAAAGCCTGGTGATCCATACACAACGTGAAGGAACGGCCCAAAAGGTAGACCCTCCAATGGTAACAAGCCCACATGCAGGCTAATGCCTCCAGCTCACCTACGGAGTATTTCTGTTCCTGTGGTGCCAGCTTCCTAGACGCAAATGACACAGTCACCAGGTCACGGCCCTTCCGCTGTTACACCACTGCCCCAAGGCCAGCCGCAGCCGCATCAGTAGTGACTATGATTTCCAAGCAAGGGTCAAACAGTTGCAAGCACTTTCTTGACAACAAGTGTTTCACATGCTCGAGACAAGCTTGTCTTGCCGCTTGAAGAAGGACGTCCGTCCGTAACGTCCTGTATACGTTCCTTTCCACATCTTTTTCTAGTAGCACAGCCATATATTTGTGATGTTGTGTCTTGCCGAGCTCCACTTGAAGGGTGTCCCTTTCCGCGACAAGTTGCGAAGAAGCTCGAGAACTTCAGCGTAGCGAGGTATCTATTTCGTATAGTAACCCACCATGCCGGAAAAAGAGTGCCGTCTAGAAACACCTGTGGGTGCTGGCCCGACCTCGATGTCATCCACGTTGCTCTCTAGTGGGCGCACTTCTTTATAGCTGACTGTGTATCCAAGAAATGACAGTTCTTAAACAGTGAAGACATTTGTTTTTAATCTTCAATCTAGCACTTTCAATATGGAGCAGTACTTGCTTCACGTTCTCATGATGTTGTTCGGAAGTGCTACCAAACACAATGATGCCGTCGATGTAGCAGAAGGCATTTCTCCAACCCCGCAAGATTGCAACCATCACCTTCTGAAATGCAGAAGCAAGACCAAAACAGACATGCTTAAATCTGCACGGGTCCGTCGTCTGTCATAAACGTTGTCAAGTCTCCGCCTTCCCGGCTCAGGATGACCTGATAGGGAGCTGCGAAGTGGAGTTTACAGAAGTACTTGGCATTATGGAGTTTGTGCAGCAGCTTTTCGGTGTGTGGCAAAAGACGCTTGTCCACCACAACTGCTTTGCTTGCTTCTTGTAGGTCATTGCGGAGCCTGACCTTCCCAGTTTTCCTCTTTATAACGAGAATGGGTTATACACATACCGAGTTGTCGACTCATTTAAAATAAGGTCTTCGCATTCAAGACGCTTTATTTTTCCCGTGACCTGCTCCCTCACAGAGAATGGCAGCCGACGTAGCTTGGCAGCAACAGGTTTGACGTCCTTAGATAATCTGACCTTGTGTATGAAGCTTCTTGCACATCCCTAATTTGCCATCGAACAAAGGAGGAAACTGGCGGTGGTGTTTGCGTAGTGTGAAAGCAGTTCAGAGACGTACCGTTAATCTGCACACATAAGGCAGTGACTGCATCTATTCCCAAGAGGTTTGTTCCGACCAAGATGACAAAAAAGGGTACCTCTGCATGACGATCTGGGAAAAGTACAGTAGCAACGAAGCATCCCCGACCAGCGATGTTCCGGTGGGAGTAGTCGAAGAGTAGTGCCCAGATTTGCTGCAGCAGAGCCGGACACTTGAGCTTCGAGTAAGTTGCAGAGGATGAAATTGAAACTGCAGATCCGGCGTCCACTAGAAGTGTTGCAGTAACCGCCTGTACTTTCCCTTCTATGCGCATGTATGTAGTACACTCCTCGGCGACGTGCAGGGCACTGAGGACTTCAGAAGTTTCGTCGCACTAAAGTCCTCGAACAGAGAGAGGTCGTTTGGACATTTGCTCGTTTCTGCAGACGCGTTGAAAATATCCCACCTTGCCACACTTGCTGCGGGCCATATCCCTTGCCTTGCAGTTTGGAGAATTAGCAACAGGCTGCTGAGAACCGCAACAGTAACAGCTCTTGGACTTCAGCAATGGTGTAGCCGCTTTAGTTGCGGGCGGATCTCGGCGCTTGTCCACCGTTCCGACGCTCGCTGACGTGGTTGATGACGATAGCTCCTTCGAGTGCCGGGCAGCTTCCTCGACGCTCCTTGCGATGACAAGCGCACGTACCAGCCTCGGCGTTGAACCTTCCAGAAGTCGTTCTCGAAGAAGTCACTGTTCGTCGTCGCGACAACTTGGTCCCGAATAAAATTGTCAACTTTAGAGGGCCAAAGTCGCAAGTCGACGAAAGTTCCCGTATATAGCGCTGCGACGAATGTGTCGATGGACTCGATCGCCAGGGAACTGAACATGCTGACTGAAGCGGTGCCGTTCTATGACGATGTTCGTACTTGAGACGTATACTAGTATCTTCGAGTGTTGCTAGTGCCACGTCATAGAATGACGAGGCATCATTCTTGCCTGCCGATGTTGCGGCTAGCAGCGGCTGTTTTTTCGGCAACCTGCAGAATATTCGCTGGCCTTCTACACCTCAGACAGGGAAGAAGGGCCTTGTGACGGGCGGGTGGGCGGCCGTTGCTCCCCGATGGCAGAATGTCTTCTTGAAGAGCCGGCGCCACTGCATACATGCACAACGACGGGCTTTCCGGACGTTTGCAGGAACCAGGGGCGTCACAAGTGGGGCTGGGGGGGGGGGGGGGGGGGGGGGGCGGACCGCCTCGGGTGCAGCGCTCCGGGGGGTATCGCGGCGGGCCGCGAGAAGGGGTGGGGCAGCGGCGGGTGACGAGCGGGGGGGGGGGGGGGAGTGTAGCAGCGGGTCACCGCCCCGGGTGCCGCGGACCATAGTGACGCCACTGGCAGGAACGGCGATGGCTGCTGAATACTCGTCGTCGAACCGGCACAGTCTCAATGCTTCATTCTTGCAGCACCTTATTCTTTTTCTCTCGCTGCCATCTGTTGTATATATTGTGAGGGCCGGTGGTATGCCCCAGGAAGAAAGGACAAGTTTTAACATTAAGATAACTGTTTATTACGGAAAAGGAAGGTACTATCGGGGAAAAATGAAATGCGAACAGAGGAGCGCGTGGCTTGCCGTACAGGCTGCGCCACCTGGAAGTGAGCCTAGGGGCGACGGTGCGTGGCCTACTCCGATGTGTTCACGCCCTTCGCTCGGCGCTCCCCAAACTTCGGCAGTGCGCCTCTCAGTGCGCTATCTTTGCTGGCTCAGCGCTTGAGGTGCGAAGAAGCTCGGCCCACGCGCCGAGCAGACAAAGAAAGCGGTGACAGCTTTCAGAGCACTGAGAGGCGCACTGCCGAAGCTTGGGGAGCGCCGAGCGAAGGGCGTGAACACATCGGAGTAGGCCACGCACCCTCGCCCCTAGGCTCACTTCCAGGTGGCGCAGCCTGTACGGCAAGCTACGCGCTCCTCTGTTCGCATTTCATTTTCCCCCGATAGTACATGTCTGAGTCAGTGGGACGGGCGGAAGCAACTGGAAGAGAAGAACGCGGGCTTGGAGTATCTTGAGGCGAAATGGCGATGGCAGCGGGCAGGGGCGAGGGCGAGGCTAGTTTATGAGGTGAGGGGTAAGGTTACAGCAGCGGCAAAGAAGTCAGCTGCCGGGGCTTGCGAGCAGAGTCAACTTGGCTGGTGTTTACATCTGGGCGATGGGTAGAACTAAGGACGATAAGAATGGACGCTCGGTTTGAACGGCGAGGGCTCGTTGGCTCTAGAGAACTCGGGTTGCGGAGAGCAATTTGGAAGGAGAAAATGCAGCGGGGGCGGCAGAGGGGATGGAAGAATAACAGATGGCTACGGTTAACATACGCTCACAATATATCGCTCCAAGCGTGCCTTGACACTCGACGGGCGCCGAGTGAACACCGCCAAAGGGAACATGTCTGAATGACAGATTACGGGAGCACTCATATTCGCTCGGAGCTACGGTTGGGGGCTTTTGCCGTTCATTGCAGAGATTGCAAGTGTCGGCCTGACTTTGGCAGAGTCACCTTTTGGGAGCGCACAGGGATAGGGTGACGAGAGAATCGTTGAGGCCTTCCAGATTCACTGTCATTGTCATTCATGTGTTAGTGAACCGTCATTAGCGCTGTCAGCCAAAGAAATTTCCTTCTTGCGGCAAAACATGAGTCACATAGTGAACGGGTAGTTTATTGCCACGCTTCACGGTTGGCGAGAGTGGTCCTTTGTTTTTTGTGCAATCTCTTAAGATACTGTGTATGCTTTCTTCTGTCTTAGTTTCCTTTATTAAAATTCTTCAGTTGCGAGTACAGCATTGTCCTGTCGTGTTTGTTCCTCTTCGTAGTCCGTGCTTTCTGAGCTGTTTTCCCCATCATGTATAACGCCAACCAACTGGCCGAGTTCTCCACCTTATTACAGGGTGTTACAATGTTTAGTGTGTAGGACGCGTACAGCAGCTGTACGTAATGCAGTTTCCGGCCGTTCGCTTCCAAGTTCTCATGGTTTTCTTTTTCCACCCGTTCGAAAGGGAACAGCCTACAATTCCGATTACCGCCGTGGCTTCAGTGGCTTCATCTTCGGAGGGAACTGTCAACTGAATTAGTTCCAAAACGCGCGTGCGTCAGGCAGCGCAACGCGGCGCATTCCACGAACAAAGTCGGTAAGTAAGCAAAACACTTATAAATACGACACGATGCCGTTCCTAATTTTTTTTGTTTAAGTTACGGGGACGAGCGGTGTTTCTGGGTGGCTCAAGGTATGGGAATGCAACCGGAAAAATCGGCGCCTGAACGTAACCAGGCATGTACTAGTCTATCGATGCATTTCACCTTCTGAAATTTCAAGGCGTATCGTCGTTCCTGTGAAACGTTAAGCTCACCTCCGTCCTGTGCAATCCAATGCAGACAACAGCGTTTGCCGCGGAAAATCGGTCGTCGG
>JABSTQ010005444.1:0-51130 GCA_013358835.2 Ixodes persulcatus
CGCTGTGAATGGAATGGGGGACCCGTCCACTTGCTCTGAGAGGAGTGGCGTCAAGCACCGCTCGAGGCATAGGGCAAAATCGTCCTGGCACGTGGGACTTTGGGCCGGGACGCTGGGGTTTGGAAAACCACAGAGGGCACTAGGGGTTGGGGGGCAGGGTGAGCCTTTAAGTCACGAAGGCTGTACTGAGTGGCCCACCGATGCCTTTAATGGCGGCGCTGCCCTTTGGCAACCGCCTCGGCAGAAGTGTCCTCTTTGGGAAGGAAAATCGTTTTCTTGCCTGAGGGTATGTGAGCTTTTTTTAATATTTAGCGTTAGGATAGCTTTTTCTTCTTGCAACTTTGGACGGGTTCGAGAGTAGGTGGGGTGGGCACCAGAGCAAATGACACACTTGAGAAGTGGATTCTCCCACGTGTCAATGGTCCGTAGTTCTGCACTTTGCACATGTCGTTCTTCCACGACAGGTTATAGAGCAGTGACCAAATCGTTGGCACCTTGAAGTATTTTCTCGGGTTCGGTATCTAGGGGCGCACCTTGCAGAGAATATAGCCTGCCTTGATGCTCTCCGGCAGCACGGTGTAGGCGAAAGTGAGGACTAGATGCTTCGATGGTCTTTTCTATCCGTCCCTGCGTATGGAGACTTCGTCCCATGGTGACCAGCCCCTTGCCCAGGAAAGCCCTCAAGGTTTCCTCCTTGCTAAACATCAACATGTCGTCCTTTGAGATGACGCCCTGACAGCTGTTGAAGGCGAGATGTGGGGTACGGATACTTTATAGTCCGAGATCTTGTTTAAATATAAAGGAACAACACTCTGCGCTCCGTGTTCCACTTCTACCGTGCAAGTCGCCAGATGCATAGTGCTTGGCCTTGAAGTTATGACCATTAAGTTTCCCAAAGTTTTTGAAATTAGATATAGAGAAAGCTTAGCTGGTGTTTACCATTTTGCTCTGAATACATTACCAGAAAGCGGGTGAAGCTTCTCGGGCTGCAACTGATGTGTCTTCGCGGATTACTTCATCCCGGGCCCCTTTCAAGGTGCAATCGGGAAAGGTTTTTTGTTTAGAATCCGCATGAAGGAAAGAAATTTGGCATCTGTAGCGCACCACCCACGACGTAGTCCAACATGGGAATAGGAAACATACATAACAGGTCTGGCTCTTCTGGAATTTGTTGTTTACCAGTGCTTCCAGTATGCTATAACAAGTGTGGATCAAGAGAGAGTTTAGTCGCCACCCCAGGTTAGTCTTGCCGCCAAAAAGTGAAATAGTAAAAAAAGGGCACAAAAAGAGAAAAGGCAAAGGTGGGATAGGAGAAGAAAGGCGACTGACTGAATCATCCTGGTCGGGCCAAGCCAGAGACCTGCAACAAAAAAGCGGCAGCCGAAGTGGTGTATTGCCTCACCGGGGCACCAGAAGGGTCCCGACCTAGCATGGGCTCGGACCCACCACCAGGATGCCCTTGTTCCCCGGACACGGGGAAGCCACGCACAGCCAGACATGGGTGGGCGAACCCACATGGCTCGGGTCCGTGGTGACGCCATTCACTAAACCACTGCTATCACAGGTGCCGCCTGCGGAGTGTCAAGAAGATAAACAGTGCTGGACACAGATTCGCCAGTAAGTATTTAGGAATAAGAATACTGAGATACTTGTATTCTAAGGCCAAAATACAGATACTGAGATGGAAATACGGATACAACTACAGAAATAGTGTTATTTTCAAAGTGGTTGAAGGTGCGAAGGGTAGAGTCGTGGCGATGCGATCGATTGGGTTTGTGTTCTTTTGGTGCCAGTTTATGCACCTTTCCTTACCTCAGACTTCTCTTTTCACAGGACCCCCCCCCCCCCCCCCGGAACTCGACTAAAATATTATTGCTACCTGTGATTCACAAAGGTACTGGAGGCCAACGGCTGCCTGCTGTAGAACGTTAGTGCGCCAAGGAGCTGGTGATGGCTTCGGTCGGCTGCTACACAGTGCGGCTGGTGACCAAACTAGGAAACTTTGGACAGAACTAACCATCCAACGATGGGCACGAGTACTGCGTCAGAGTTCAGCAATGCACTCGGAGATAAAGCTCGCGTCATGTCAATGATTGAGACTGCGGGCGTCTCAAAGTGGCGAAAGTCTGCAAAAGGTCGAGCCATCTGTCAAGGGAGAACGAAGGATGACACAACACAGAAGTCTCGAAATGCTTCTCAGACGACGTCTGCTTGAAATGAAACCATGGTTTCCTGGGAAAGGGCGTCTCAAGCTGTCGTCACAAGGTGGTGAGATTGAACAAAGAGTCGAACCTCTCGGCACTACGCCAGCCTAGTCTGCACGGACCTGTTTCAATACAAGGGTAGAGAATTGCTATTACAGTTTCTCTGCTGTCCGTGATTGATGGTTTTCTCCTCTCCGCTTGCCGGCTTTCCAGCGTTTGATCGTTTGACACGCTAAAGTGGAAAGAGTGGAGAGTTCTGTGGAAAGAAACCTAAATTTATCTGCGCACTACATTGCCGTATTGTTTTTTTTTTTGTGTGTGCTTAGGGTTCTCTGACTCTCGTTATACTTTATTCATCGTAGCTTGGAAAAGCGCGATGGTTACGGCCCCCTCTTACCGCAACAGTCCTCACCAAAGGTGCAGGAGCCAGGGCGTAGCCCAAGCAGTTGGTGAAGGAAGGAGGGGAAAATTATCCTCTTATCCGGACCATTTTTAGCGTATCCAGACGTCGCTTCTGCTGTCCACCTCGGATATTAAGCCTGTCACTCGAAATTCGTGCAAAAGTGGCTACCCTTTCTCTCCCACCCATAGCTTGGACAGTAGTTCGCGCAACTAGTGAGGTGGAGTACAGTCACGTATATCCCTCCGACGCTCAGATTGGCTCACTGGGACCGTAACCTTTGCCGTTTGCGAAGTTATGGCGAGATGAAGTATAGAGGGGGTTACGCGGCAGGTTCACCAGAAAGCTGGTTTTTATTTTCTCGTAAAAACCCGATAGTTCGTTTTTGATGGCAAATGTAATGAGATACTTAAATGTGCCGTGCAAAGAGTTTCTGGCCATTTTTGAATTTGCATCGCGTTCGTTCGAACTAGTGAGTGTGACTCTAGCAACATATTAATAATAAAATAAAAATGAAATGTGATGTATTTTTATTATATTAGGTGAAAGAAGTTCAGACTTCTGAGCATATCTTTTCTTGCTGATGACGTCCTTGGTCTGAACCAATAGAGAACCGAAACGACAAGAGCGTGCAACAACCATGCGCAATCTTCCAATTGTTTGAATTAACATCCAGCTAAGAAGATCTGAACGTCCCACCGATTTACGGGTGTTCCAAGCAAAAAATTAGGCGCTTGAAAGAATCAGAAGGGGTCACGTTCACCTATTCAGCCAGTTTTACCTCTAGAATTGTATGTCGCCATAATCCGACGCTCTAGACCTATGTCGTCAATAAACGCTTGTATTTGACGCTGAGAGGCCCGCCCTTCGAAGCAGCATTTGGTTTTCTTCGTTCCTTTGCAGTGCCTTTACAAGCCTGGCAGGGTATTCCAATACAGTCTATAATGGGTAATTTATTTCACTAATAAGATACTAATATATTTTTCAAATGTATCTCAATACAGATATATATTTACGCAAGAATACCTCTAAGATACTATCGCAATACATTTGTATCGCGATACTGCTCAGCCCTGGCTATAAGCGACCGTTTCTCATACGTCATGGCCAATGTTTAGGGACATTCCGCGGAATAAAGACTTTTCAAGGAAATATCAAAATTATAATTGATTAGAGTTCTATGATACCCAGGAAATTACAGACGTCGGTAACATTACGATATTTTGTAAAGAAAAGCAGAAGTTAATAATTGTGTAATAGTGGCCCATATGAATCAATGCAAACAAAAATGTAGAGGCGTGGATCAAGTACTATAGGCGTCCAAAAGTTTAATTACTGTTTAATTATTGATATTTTATGAATGTCATCTAATATATTCCCGGGGAAGATTGCAATGTTTGTTGTGCAGTCAAAATACTCATTTTAGTGCTTGCGCCGAGGCGTAGATGTTCAAAAAAGCCTGGAGATTAATACGTACATTTGATCTCGCAAACACAGCAAAACCTTCGCTCTACTGAAATGAATACCATAAATGGCGTTGCGTGCCAGCGTGTACTCTCTTTGTTAGATTTCACAAGAGGGTATAAAGGACTCTCGTCCTTAAGCACTCGCAAGTGTGCGAGGCCACCCTGAAGTACTGCTCTTTCGATCGGGAGTCGTAATTTAACTTTCCTATGTATCAGTCGGTCTACACCAGCCAATTGCAGCCTCTAAATTGGATACAAGCAGCCTAATTACAATGCACTACACCTTTATGTTGCCTATATATCTGTACAGCCAGTTTGAATTAACATGAGTAATAAACAATAAGGCTACTGACTTCAGGATTAGTTTTAATTTCTATTTCACATATCGTACTGTTTTCACCCTTAAAGTTTGGAATGAACAAGCAATGGTCTGAGAAAAGCCGTTAGTTTGCAATGTATGTTATTTTTAATTGAATGATCTCATCCTTTCTATTTTAACCTAAGACATTCTTCAGTGGCTCAAAATTGGTCCTGCTGCAAACTTTTCCGCTCGTGCAGCAGAAACAAAGCTGGCAATACGAAAGCGCGGATGATATTCTTATCACCCGCGTTTTCGCTTCGTTAGAATTGTTCCAGCTGCACGAGTGGGAAATTTAGGGCACCTCCAAGGCTTCACACGTGCTTTAAGTCCTTCTGAAATTGACTGATATAGGAGTTTTCGATGACGTTTAGCAAGTAGTTCTTAATGAAACCAGATGCTTATATTTACTAATTCAAGAATAATTAGTACATTTTAATAACATATTTAGCTAATTAGTAAGCTTTTTTCAATTCCCGACGTCCACCGAAGCTGGCAGATTGTTCCCGAAAAGTGTTTCTTTTTTGTTCAGAACGACCCTATGAATAGGAATTTTTGAAAGTATTTGCTGAAACACCCCGCATATTTTATAATCTGCTTTTAAATTTAGTACTTTAGTTACGTAAATTTAAAACGAAAACACGTGGAAACTGAGGAAGGCATAATTTTAGCTTACACAACTAAGGTGGTGTGATATGAGTCATAATTACTTTTTGCGGCTTCATGTTGTTACTTGTAGGTCAAATTGTAGTAATACAAGCAATATTGCCGCGAGCGCAGCTGACCAAGCAGGCAGCGCGCTCGTGGCTTAACGGTTATCGCGCGTGCCTCCCACGCGAAAAGCCAGGGTTCGATCCCTGGGAGCGACGCATCTTATGTTATTCCTGCAATCTAGTTTTCTGGTAAATTCGAGAATCCTGTTGCGTGTTCGAGGTCCGAATGCTCTACGCGTCGAACATTCTACGCTGATTATTCCAGAAGCTTACGCATGTACATAAGGGGCTCCGCGTGGCGAACCGGGGTCAGTTTCGCCCCAGCGTTCCACTCCGCTCTTTCGCCGACTTCGACGCCCGCGACGCTCTTCTGTTATCTTTTGTTTCCTTCTTTATTTTGGGCACAAGTTCGCCCGATTAAACGTTTAGTTTACTCAGTTATTTTCCGCCTCATCACTTGTCATTCGTGACATTCTGGTGGAGGTGCGGGGTAACGCATGCCCCTGCCGCGTACCCCTCCGAGGGCCCGCAGTGCAAGTCCAACGCCAAGCCCCCAAGAAGCGAACGAAGACCAGACCGGGATCCGATCAAGCCGCCGGAACCTTGGCCTACCCCCGGAATTAGGACCCTTACCACCAAAGACCAGGCAAGCAAGGAGGACGACGATGGCCAACCAGTCGGAGACCCCGGCCGCTTCTGCCGTCGTATACCTGCCCGTCGCACCCCGGACTCCGACGCCATTCCACGGGGAGATCCACGAGGACGTTGAGGATTGGCTACAACATTACGAACGAGTGGCCCGCCATAACCAATGGACACCGGAGCAGTGCCTTCAGAACGTCTACTTCGCTCTGGAAGGCACGGCACGCACCTGGTTTGAGAACCACGAAGCGTCGATTTCGTCGTGGGAAGAATGCCAGGCCGAGCTGCGACGCACCTTTGCCAACCAGCAGCGACGACAGCGTGCGGAAGATCTTCTCCAAGCAAGACACCAAGGGCCAAATGAGAGCGTCACAAGCTTTGTTGAAGACGTTCTCCGCCTCATGAACCGCGCCGACCCAAACGCTTCCGAAGAAAAAAAGTTGCGGGTCCTAATGCGGGGCGTGAAAGAAAACATCTTCGGAGGCCTCGTGCGGAGCCCGCCTACCACCGTTGAAGGTTTCATCACTGAGGCCACCAACATCGAACGCGCCCTTCACGCACGGGCCTCACACTACCAGAGACCTCCCGGCTTCGCTGCCCTCTCGCCGTCCAGCTGCAGCATCCCGGACATCCGTGACATCATCCGGGACGTCGTTCGGGAAGAAATCAAGAAGTTCCTGCCTGCTGCCCCCCAGCCTGCCTCGCTGTCAATAGCCGAAGTTGTCCGCGAGGAAGTTCAGCGGGCATTCCATCCTGAGGCCCCTGCCAGCGCCGCAGTACCCGAGGAGCCTTCTCTGACCTATGCCGCCATAGCTCGGAGACCGGCGCCAGCTGCCCAGCAGTATTCGACGCCACCTCGACGTGTCCTACCAGAGCCACAGACTTTCCGACGTCGGGAAGGGCAACCCGAGTTCGTCCGCACTGAACACCCGACGCCGAGAAAGACCGACGTCTGGCGAACGGCCGACCGACGCCCGCTCTGCTACCACTGCGGGGAAGCCGACCACATCTACCGCAGCTGCCCCTACCGTCGACTTGGGCTGCGTGGTTTCCACCCGAACGACCCACGCCCGAGGTACGGCGAACGCCCTCGCGATATCGAGGAGTACCTTCGACGCTCGCCCTCTTCAGTGCCGTCTCTCCGCCATGAATCTCGCTCGCCGTCACCACGACGTTCAGCGTCTCCAGCGCCACGACCCCGCCGAGAGAGCCTGTCCCCCCTGCGTCGCCGGGAAAACTAGGCGCGGCAACGCCTGGAGGTGGCGTTGCCGAAGACGACCGAAGTAAAGAGCCTCCAAGAACGACGGAGCGCTCCCACTCTCCCGACGCTGCGCATCGCAACGACGCTCCTGCTTCGGTGTCCAACAACCTCAACGTTATCATCGACGGCCACGACGCGACGGCACTCATCGACACCGGAGCAGACTACTCCGTTCTGAGTGGGAGGCTCTCCCGCCGCCTTCGAAAAGTCATGACGCCGTGGGATGGACCACAAATAAGAACCGCCGGAGGACACCTCATCACACCAGTCGGGAGATGCACTGCTCGCGTCGAGATCCACGGTGAGACGTGCCCTGTCAAGTTCGTCGTTCTGCAAGACTGTTCGAGGGACGTTATCCTCGGAATGGACTTTCTCTGCGAGTATGGCGCCGTCATCGACCTCGGGGCAAACCAGTTGACGCTGCGAACGCCTGTCCTGCCCTCGGTGGAGGCCAACATGACGTCATCCGCGATCCGAGTTATAGCCGACCATGTGAATCTGCCGCCGCGGTCGAGTGTTTTCGTCACCGTCATAACCGACGCAGCCATGCACGGTGAAGCTCTTCTGGAAGGCAGCGTTCAACTGCTCCTTGAAAAAGGAATTGGCGTCGCACGAGGCGTAACGGATCTTCAAGAAGGACGAACAACTGTTCTCGTGACAAACTTTCGAGAGGAACCGCAGCACCTAACGAAGGGTACCACCATGGGCTACGTCGAGGAGCTTCAGACGCCAACCGTGGTCACCGCAGTCTCAGAGGAAACCTCGTCGCCACAGCAGAAGAGCACGACGCCGCCGCCGCTTGACATCGACCCCGAGCTCCCAGCTTCGAAGCGCCGGCAACTGGTTGATCTCCTCGCCGAATACAGTGACTGTTTTGCCACGACATCGAAAGTTCGCCAAACACAAATGGCGAAACATCGCATTATTACTGACGACGACGCACTCCCTGGTCACCAGTCGCCGTATCGAGTCTCCTTAAAGGAAAGGAAAGTGATTCAAGATCAAGTCCAGGAGATGCTCGACGACGACATCATTCAACCCTCAAGGAGTCCATGGGCGTCCCCGGTCGTACTTGTAAAGAAGAAGGACGGAACCCTGCGGTTCTGCGTGGACTCTCGTCGACTGAACGCTGTGACGAAGAAGGACGTCTATCCGCTCCCCCGCATCGACGATACGTTAGACCGATTGCGCCACTCCCGATATTTTTCGTCAATGGACTTGAAGAGCGGTTACTGGCAGATTGAAGTCGACGAACGTGACCGGGAGAAAACTGCCTTCGTCACTCCCGACGGACTGTACGAATTCAAAGTGATGCCGTTCGGACTTTGTACAGCACCAGCCACCTTCCAGCGCGTCATGGACACCGTGCTGGCAGGCCTGAAATGGCAGAGCTGCCTCGTCTACCTGGACGATGTCGTGGTATTCTCACGGGATTTCGACGAACACCTCAGACGACTTCGAGCCGTGCTTCAAGCCATCAAGACCGCCGGCCTGTCACTCAAGCCAACAAAGTGTCGGTTCGCCTATGGGGAACTAAAGTTTCTTGGCCACGTCGTGAATAACAAAGGCGTTCTACCTGACCCCGAGAAGACCCGCGCCGTAGCTGCATTTACGCCGCCGGCTGACAAGAAGGCCGTGAGAAGATTTCTCGGACTCTGTGCCTACTACAGGCGCTTTGTTCGAGACTTCGCCAAGCTGTCCGCACCGCTGACACACCTCACGAAGGACGCCGTACAGTTCGACTGGACAGAAGAACACCAGAGGTCATTCGACGAGCTCAAACGAAGACTCCAGACGCCCCCGATTCTCGGCCATTTCGATCAGTTTGCTGAAACCGAGATCCACACCGACGCCAGTAACACCGGACTGGGTGCGGTACTAGTCCAAATGCAGGACGGCGCAGAGCGAGTCATCGCATACGCAAGTCGAACGCTGTCTAACGCGGAGAGGAACTATTCAACTACTGAAAAGGAGTGCCTCGCTGTCGTCTGGGCAATAACAAAGTTTCGCCCATACTTGTATGGAAGTCCTTTTCGCGTGGTCACAGACCACCACTCGCTCTGCTGGCTGGCGAATCTGAAGGACCCCTCCGGACGCCTCGCCCGGTGGAGCCTACGACTGCAGGAGTTCGACATGACCGTGGTGTACAAGACCGGCCGGAAGCACAATGACGCCGACTGCCTGTCAAGGGCCCCAGTCGAGGCCGCTCCTACCTGCACCAAAGAGGACGACGATGAGTGTTTCCTCGGCGCTCTGGATGTCAGCGACATGGCAGCACTCCAACGAGATGACCCTGAGCTGCGAGCACTCATCGAGCACCTAGAGGGACAGGGAAGTGCCGTTCCCCGCAGTTTTGTACGAACACTGCCAACCTTCTCCCTCCGACGAGGTGTGCTCTACAAGGAGAACTTCAGCGACAACAACACGGCGTGGCTGTTGGTGGTCCCTTCCAGTCTTCGAGAAGAAATTTTTCAAGCCTGCCACGATGACCCGACGGCGGGACACCTTGGCTACAGCAGAACTCTCGCCAGGATACGCGAAAAATACTACTGGCCCAAGCTCGCGAAGACAGTGCATCACTACACCCGATCTTGCCACGAGTGTCAACGACGAAAAAAACCACCGACGAGACCGGCAGGACTTCTTCAGCCTATTGCGCCGCCATCTGCCCCGTTCCAGCAAATTGGAATGGACTTACTTGGGCCATTCCCACCATCGACGCAAGGGAACCGATGGATAATCGTCGCAACCGATTATCTCACGCGGTACGCCGAAACGAAAGCCCTTCCTTCAGGGACTGCCGTGGAAGTTGCCAAGTTTTTCATTGAGTCCATCGTCCTCCGGCACGGCGCTCCAGAAGTTCTGATTACAGATCGCGGATCATCGTTCATGGCACAGCTGACCCAAGAAATCCTCCGACTCAGTCACACCAGCCATCGTCGTACAACTGCGTACCACCCGCAGACCAACGGGCTGACGGAGCGACTCAACAAGACAATCGCTGACATGATCTCTATGTACGTCGACGTAGAGCACAAGACGTGGGACGAGGTGTTGCCCTACGTCACGTTCGCCTACAATACGGCGGTTCAAGAGACCACTGGATTCACACCCTTCCAGTTGGTACATGGTCGGAAAGTAACGACCATGCTGGACGCGATGCTGCCCCATGAGCCAGCTGACAGTGAGAGCGACGACGCCCAGGTGGTTGCTCAACGGGCCGAAGAAGTCCGCCAGCTCGCCCGACTCCTGATTCAAGACCAGCAACGCGTCGACGCCGACCGCTACAACCTTCGTCGCAGGGACGTCCACTTCCAGCCCGGAGACAGGGTGTGGGTGTGGACGCCCATCCGTCGCCGTGACCTCAGTGAGAAATTGCTGAAACGATACTTTGGGCCGTACAAGGTACTTCGTCGCATCGGGGAGCTGAACTACGAGGTGATGCCCGACGGAACAAGAACATCATCACGCCGCCCACCACGGCCTGAAGTCGTCCACGTCGTGCGCCTGAAGCCGTACTACGCCCGATAGGACTGTGCACCTTATGCCTTCCAAATGACTCTTTAGTTTACCGTCCTTTTTATTTGCTTTGTTTTGTTTTGTGTTGCATCGGGGCGATGCACTTTTTAGAGGGGGGAGTAATGCCGCGAGCGCAGCTGACCAAGCAGGCAGCGCGCTCGTGGCCTAACGGTTATCGCGCGTGCCTCCCACGCGAAAAGCCAGGGTTCGATCCCTGGGAGCGACGCATCTTTTGTTATTCCTGCAATCTAGTTTTCTGGTAAATTCGAGAATCCTGTTGCGTGTTCGAGGTCCGAATGCTCTACGCGTCGAACATTCTACGCTGATTATTCCAGAAGCTTACGCATGTACATAAGGGGCTCCGCGTGGCGAACCGGGGTCAGTTTCGCCCCAGCGTTCGACTCCGCTCTTTCGCCGACTTCGACGCCCGCGACGCTCTACTGTTATCTTTTGTTTCCTTCTTTATTTTGGGCACAAGTTCGCCCGATTAAACGTTTAGTTTACTCAGTTATTTTCCGCCTCATCACTTGTCATTCGTGACAATATATACATTGATAAAACAAAGAATAATCTGCATCAACACCCTGGGTATTTATCAAAGGTATGGTTTCGTTTTCACCTTCTTTAAAAAAAAAAAAAAAAACAATGGTGATCGCTTACATTTAGGTTTAGAATTCAAAAGGCTTCACTTTGAAGGTAAGTACAGTACCTTGGTGTTGAGAAAAGCCATTGAAATCAAAGCCACGCTAACTTTCCATTAGTGTTGTAGGTGTTACGGAAAAAAAGTAACGAAATACGTTACTCGCCACTTGCAAATAGTAGAAACGCGTTACCGACCTACGTGACCTCAAAATGAGAGAAACGCGTTACTGTTGCCATTAACGTTGAAACCTAACGCACGTTACTTTTGCTTTACTTTTTTCAATTATGAAATATTACGTTTTGCTCTTTCAACGTTACAGGTATGCATAAGAGCCAAATTTCAAGAAACGTTATGTCTACCCAGAAACTGAACATAAATACCTTATCTTTTTTAAGGTTCCACCTTAATTCCCACAAAAAAAGAAAAACCGGAAGAAAATGCAAAAAACTTTGAACAAAATTTAAAGACGTTTACAATCCACTGTAACCCCGAATTAGAGCGCAGCTCTTGAGGAGGAGGAGGGAAGTGTACTGAGGGGAGCAGGTGGAAATTCCCCCACTACTAACATGGATGTGGATCGACTTGTGCTTAACGCATGTCACAGAAAATGCATATCTTTGGTGAGAGCATCGCGCGTAAATCTGACGGGAGTTTAGCGGGGCAATTTTCCCCCAACTTTAGCGTGGAATTTTTTCCACTAGATTTAGCGGGGAAATTGTTTCCGCTAAATTAAGCGGGAAAATGTTTTCCGCTAAATTTAGCCGGGAACCTTTTTCCACTAAATTTAGCAGAAAAAACTTTTTCCGCTAAATGTGAAGAGGAAAGTTTTTTCCGCTAAATTTAGCGGGGAAATCTTTTCCGCTAAATTTATCGGGGAAATGTTTTTCGCTAAATTTAGCGATATTTTTTCCGCTAGATTTAGCGGGAAATTTCTCCCACTAGTGACGTCACACGTGTCGTCACTGATGGCGTCATCAGTGACGATGACGATGACGTCTTCACGATGACGGCATCGTCATCCTCACTGATGACGTCATCAGTGACGTCGCGCGTCCCATAGTGCACCGCGCGGTTACGGCGACGGCGACGCCGCTCAAGCCGGAAACGGGCCTCCGCTCTAAAATACGAAAACATTGAAGTATAATTCTTTTAGGACTTGGAAAGAATAAGTAAGGAGTAATTTAACTCCGTTACATGTTACTCGAATTAAGTAACGTAAGTACGTTGCCCATTAGCATTCTGGAAATATAACGAGTACGCTACAACGTTCCCGGAAAAAGTAACGCGTTACCGGCAACGCCGTTACTTGTAACGCGCTACCGCCATCACTGCTTGCCACTATACAGAGCTTGCGCCGACGTCACTTGGTCAGACATAATGGGCGAAAAGGCGCGTGAGAGCCTATAGCTTCCGCCTACCTAACGAGACATCTCTTTCCACCAGAAAGAAGGGCAGACATGGCGAATACGGCGCGCAAGAGCCTAGCTTCCGCCGTGTTAATGGGACGCTTCTTGACACCATAAATAAGGGCGGACAGGAGGGAAAAAATCAAAGATGCTTACAATCCCCCGTAACGCCGAATTAGAGCGCAGCTCTTGAGGAGGAGGAGGGAAGGGAACTGAGGGAGAAGGTGGAAGGTCCCCCACTTCTAACATGGGTGCACAACTTTGGTGAGAGCATCGCCTGCAAATTTGGCTGGAATTCAGCGGGGAAATTTTTTCCCCTAACTTTAGTGGGGAATGTTTTCCAATAGATTCAGCGGGGAAATTTTTCTGCTAAATTTAGCGGAGAACATTTTTCCGCTAAATTTAGCGGGGAAGTATTTTCCGCTAGATTTAGTCCGAAATTTTTTCCGCTAAGTTTAGAGGGGGATTTAGCGTCATCGTAATCGTCATCAGTGATGATGACGTTATCGTGATGACGTCTCGTCATCCTCATCGTCATCGTCATCGCGTGGTTACGCTGACTGCGACGCCGACGGCGACGGCGACGGCGACGCCGCTCAAGCCGGAAACGGGCGCCTGAGAGCTCGGCTCTAAACGCGCGTGAGATTGTGTCTTCCACTGTGTTAATGAGACACTTATTGGCATCAGAAAGAAGGGCGGACATGAACGAAAGGTTGCGTGAGAGCGTAGTTTACGTTGCGTTACTGAGAATATTCTTGCCACCAGAAAGTTTGGACATGGGAGAAAGGGCGCGTGAGAGCCTAGCTTCTACTTTGTTAATAAGACTTGGAACCAGAAAGGAGGACCGACATGGTGGAAAGGGCGCGTGAGAGCGTAGCTCCCGCTGCGTTAATGAGACACTTCTTGGCACCAGAAAGAAAGGCCGACATGGTAGAAAGGGCGCGTGAGAGCGTAGCTTCCGATGCGTTAATGAGACTCTTCTTGGCACCAGTTAGAAGGCACGACATGGTGGAAAGGGCGCGTGAAAACGTAGCTTTTACAGTGTTAGTGAGACATTTCTTGGCACCAGAAAGGGCCGGCATGATGGAAAGGTTGCGTGAGAGTGGAGCTTGCACTGTGTTAATGACACACATCTTGGCACCAAAAAGAAGGGCCGACATGGTGGAAAGGGCGCGTGAGAGCGTAGCTTCCGCTGCGTTAATGAGACACTTCTTGGCACCAGAAAGAAGGGCCGACATGGTTGAAAGGGCACGTGAGGACGTAGCTTCCACAGTGTTAATGAGACACCTCTTGGCACCAGAAAGGGCCGACATGGTGGAAAGGGCGCGTGAGAGCGTAGCGTCCGCTGCGTTATTGAGACGCTTCTTGGCACCAGAAAGGGCCGACATGGTGGAAAGGGCGCGTGAGAGCGCAGCTTCCGCTGCGTTAATGAGACACTTCTTGGCACCAGAAAGAAGGGCCGCCATGGTGGAAAGGGCGCTTGAAAACGTAGCTCCCACAGTGTTAATGAGACACTTCTTCGCACCTGAAAGGGCCGACATGGTGGAAAAGGCGCGTGAGAGCGGAGCTTGCACTGTGTTAAGAGGGGGCGCACCTCAGAGCCCCATAGAGAATACATGAGGTTTTTCGCCAACTTAGAAAAATTCTCACATAATAACGGCTGCGCGGATCTTCTTGAAAATTTCGGCTTTAAAGACATTGAGGCATTATCGAGACATTAAATGGAACAAATGTTTTATTATAAATTTGATTACATTCTTTAAAAAATCGTGAAAATGGTCAAAATCGGCTAATTCGGCACTCTTACGTTCGGAGCGAATTTACAAAATTATTTCAATGCAAACGAAAAAAGTATTTCATTGAATGTCTTCTAAATTTATTACGGAATCGAATAATGTCAAAATTATTCACGTAAGTCGATCTGTTCCGTAACTACAGCGAATATAAAGAACCAAGGTGTCGGTGCTTGTTTTCATTGTTTTTAAGGTACCTCTCTCTCCTGTGAGGTGGCGCTCGCTGTCCACGAAATGCGAAATCGTCCTTTCGGCGATCGGCCGGATCGGCACTGTACAAGGTGTTCTTCCGCGCGCGCCCGTATCCTGTTTCATTCTGCACGCCGAGGCGTCAGTGTGCGTGTCTCGCTTTCCTGGTTATCGGTAAATAGATCTCCGTTTTTTTTTCTTTTTTTTGACACAAAGTTTTATCTTATTGTTATCTTTCACACTAACGTCCTTCGGCCTTGGGGTCGTGGAAATCGGGGATGAAACGTGCACAGAGTAGATCGGTCTTTGCCTCCTTTATATTTTTCACGGACGTCCTGTGACCTCCGTACGGTTCGTGGTCACCGCAATCTGACGCGAGGAAAAACGGGTCGCCTGCTCTGTAGCCAGGGTATTTCTAGGAGAGGGTGATAACTCGCTGTTCTTCTGCAAATTCACATATTGCCCATAAAGGTGGCATGGGTAATGATTAGGGTATGTTTTTCCGGTGTTTATTTTTGACCAAAAATCGGGGCATGTTTTTCGACGCTTACTTTTTAAACACCAGCGTATTATGGTTGAACGTCTCGTGATGACGCTAAAAAGCGTTGATAACCGAGGAAGAAAAATGCGATTGGACAAGAACATTTCAAATTTCCAATTCTATTCACATATTTCATACGCTTTTCTTCTCGTGGGAGCATCTATCCCGACGAAAAATGCACGCATACGCAGTGTACAATCTTTTGGCCTAGACAGCTATTGCGCACGCTCGAACGCGCTTCACAGCCCAGTAGACAAAGTTGGTGGCACCCAGAAGGCGAGTTTTGGAATGGTCTGTAGTAGGCAAAAGAAACAAATAACAATCAACGCATCTCAGTTCCCTAAGCGAATAGGCGCGTTTCTAAGGTCAATGGTTCCGGACGACACTAATGTTGTTGGCGTTGTCTTCCAAGAACCACACCACCGACCTCTGAATAGGCACTGGAAGGATGGAGGATCGACGAGATAACATGTTTCACAAACTTCTACAGAGGAGGCGTTTCGAAGAAACTAGCCGTTGCTGGGGCGGGAACATTCACCGACTGGAGTGTTTTAGTTTTACCTAGGCCGAATATTTCCAACCACCGGAGTTTTTCGGCTGTAACCAATTTTGTATTTTCGTCACCGGTGGATGTTTATCAACTCAGAATATTAAAGTTCGTCCTGAAAAAAAAATTTTTTTTTTCCTTGGTGAATAGAGGTGATTTGTTCAGTTCAAAACTTCGCATTATCAAAATAACAAACATCGAAATGCTGAACACCAGATAATGAAGTTGCTAAAAGGCCAAAGCGCCAGAAGGCAACCCTGAACTGCAACAATATTTATTTACTTCGACTTCAAAACGTATTTTTGTAGGGGAAACTGGACTAGGGCAAGAGAGAAGGGAGAATGGAAGGGCCGGGAAGGGAAAGGTAGTTCGGACGAATAGAGTGAGGAGAATAGGGCATTTCAGCAGATCGTTTCCGCCAGACATGTACAAATTACTCAAAAAAGGTAGTTAAGTTAAGTTACTGAGTATCGACGCCAAAAGTAATTGGAGTAGAGTAGAAATTACACATTTGTAATAGTAATTGAGTAAACTACTAACTACTGTAAAAAGTAGCGAGTTACTTTGAAGTTACTTTCGAAGTTACTTTTTTATATTTTTGTGGTAGCAAAATGAACAGCAGTTTTGATTCGTGAAAAACCCTGCGAGCCTGAAATAAATGCAGTCATTTTATGACTTGCATTTTCACCAAAATAGTTTATTCGCTCGCAGAAACAATTTACTTTCAAAGTTATTGATAGGAGAGTTTGCGCCTTTTCCTCCTAACGACGTCCCCAGCTCAGCTAAAAAGACGTTCCACCGACGCGCTGGATGGAACGGCAGCGTTGAGTTTGAGAAACAGGCTGTGCACGGTCGGGTAAGCGAGTGTTGGCATCTTAGGTGTCCATGACGAAACATGTGAGGTTTGCCTCGTTTGGGGGGGTTGTATAAGAAACTCTCCTCCTTTTGTCTTTTTTCTTCGGCAGGTTGAGATTGTTATGACTGGCCCTCTTTATTCCCACGACGTTCGGAGAGTACGCTGAGCGAGTGCACTTGACCGTCAAGGGTTCAAGACTCACGCCACGACGATGAGATCATCCGGACGACTGCGCGTATCGTTGCGGTACTAGTGCTACGCTACCGAAAAAAAAAGTTTTTTTTTTTTAATTTAACCGCTGACGCCGGGTCCAATAAAAGGAACTCCCAAGGGTGACTCGCAACCCTCGCCGGCGACTACGGTATCCTGACGCGCCTGACACGCCTGACAAGTAAATCGTTTTCAACAAAGAGGAGGTCTCCCTGTCCTGGAAGGTCGGAAGGGCTCGAAGGATTACGTGAACAAGCATTGACGCTTGTACAGTTGCAGCTGGAAGCGGGAATGTGCTCCCATGAGCGGATTATCCGTGTCTGCGTTTCTGTGCGGTGGAGTCCGGCTGTGCAAGCGAGTATTCGCTGACGACGAGGCGACGATGGGAACAGGCGCCCAGCTGCGAGGTCATGCCAGTGGCGCCTCCTGTAGAACCCCCAAACCGCCTGAGTCAGAACTCACAAAGGGCAGGCAACATGAAAACAACAACCTTCGGAGTGCCCCCGTCTTTGCTTGCACGGTTGCAGCTGAAGGCGCGGCGCCTGCGTGCATTACCGGATTAGGTCAATACCCGACCAAGGCTTGTTAAGCATCTCTTAATGCGTTCGTGCGCGTCGGTGTTATGCTTTGGCTGCTCATCGCCGCCTTGGCCCAAGGACGCTTGTGATGCATTCTCTACGGCTGCGAGGGGGCCCCTTGTTCGGGAAGGCCGCTTCATCTGCCGGCGATTTCAAAAGTAGTTAGTAATTTGAGTAGAAGTTACCTGAAAAATGTAGTTAAAGTAAACTACTAATTAGCCAAATAAAGTTGTAATTGAAAGTTACCAAGTTACTCGGAAAAGTAGTTAAACTACAGTAGTTTGAGTAGAGTAGTTGAACTACGTCCAAGTCTGGTTTCCGCAACCCGCTAAGCGCCAGGTTAGCTCTGCGTCATCCGCCACGAGACCTTGAACTATGCAGAAAAGACTGGAGCCGTGAATGCTCAGTTGCGGCGCCTTCTTTGGGGATACCGATTCAGAGGAGAAAAACGGCCTGCTAAATCTCGCTATCTCCAAAGCTGACCGGTAACGTCACGCAGAGGAAACGGCGGCCAAACGTTCCGCGCGTAGAAAATCAACTTCCTTTCGAGATACGCTCATGAAGGTGGTGCATACGTTATGTTTGCAGCGACGCATAGCAAACGCCTCACCGATTTCGATTCCTTTCAAACCCTGACCTACGCAAATGATAATCTACAACGCGGTCAAAAGCGATGCCTTGGGCACCCCGATAAGTCGTTTTTGTTCGCACTGCGGATTATCGGTTTCCCGAAGTTAGCACAAAGAAGTTCAAAGTAGGGAGTTTTTGTGTGCCTGACAGAAAACGAAGCACCCTAAACATTCCATAGCTTCGCTTAGTGGAGTGGCCTACTAATCCTTGGGGTCTCGTGCCTAGTTGTTCTGAAAACGGGGAGAAAAGAAAAGAAGAAACTCTTGAATGTTTTGTTTAGACCTGAGTGACACCCCCAACCCCTTTCGTAACAATAGTCGTAACAAATTTCTACCTCTCTCCTATATATGTGGCCTCGTAGGATCGCCAAGCTCGTCAAATAACCCCAGCGAAGCACAAAAAACCGCTCTCTTGCGGCATCACAAAAATATTCCGTAATATAATTCGTACATTCGTTACTTTCACAACACCATGGTACCTCGCATTTTATCATTTCCTCGTTCATATTTCTTTCTGCGCATTGTGGTTCTTATGGCGACAGGTGCGACTTCACTCTCGATTTTGACCGTTAGCTGAGAGCAGAAACCCAAAAATTGGGGTGGGTAATGACTCAGGATATTGCAGTGCGTCCCGAGATTTATGTTTTTATATAGTAAATAGATTTGTTTTGTAGAGTTAGCAACCCACCGCAGTTCTCCAGCCGTGTTGTATATGGAAGGCTGCCATGCAGTGAGGAAAAAATGTGACTTCGGTTACAGCGTCTAGTTCGAGGCCAGCGGGGCAAATACAGCAGCGGATAGTGGGGAATTGCGGACGCTGACATCGTCGGTCCCGAGATACAGAACGAGGCGAAGCGCGCTCGCTTTGCATCTACGCTTTGCCTTTGTTCAACTGTTCGTCAGCGTGAGTTGTTTCTGATAAAATGACTTTCGCCGGTTGTTTCTGAGGAAATAAAGCAAAAGGACACTAAATATTGTCATTGCAAATGATGTTTTACCAGCTTTTGCGTTTGTGACAGAGAAAACTTGCTATTTTGTCTCACCGGGACCGACGATGTCTGCTTCCGTGTATTGCCATTTGGAGGCGACTGCAAAGCCTGGGAAGATGCTGGGCCTTTTCCTCGATATTATTATATGATCTCTATGTTCAATGTAGACCGTCTCGATGCTCGTAAGAGCCATCAATGCAAAGTCCTACTTCTCTCCCGCCTGGCTCTGTAAAACAACCGAGCTCGTCAAATACCACAAAAAAGTTGGAGCGTTCAAATACCACAAACAAAGTGGGAGCATCAGTTCTTCTGAAAAAGCTCCTTCAATAGATCTAGAAGCCTTGTCTACGTTATATTATTTTCAACCGTATATAAACGCGACGTTTCACTTGTAAAACGTCCAACAAGTGAAAAATGTACGATGGCATCCGTCGTATATTCATTACTTTCATAACATCGTGGCACCTCGTATCCTAATCTTTCCTCGTTCATATGTTTCTTTTCGCATTACGGTTGCTACGGCGTCAAATAAAAAAAACGCAAGAGTTATTTAATTACATGCACGAAGCAAGTAATCTAGAAACCGTACAATCTGTGGTTTCAGTCCACCTAAGCTTATGAGTCCACCATGTCATGTAATGAAACAAATAAAAGTCATTGCCAAAATGATTAGACTAGAAAGTGAGTCTAACGTGGGTATCTTCCGGCAAACGTTCGCGCGCCTTCAATACGATTTCTCAATGAATCGCCACTGTGCCCCTTGGACACACTTTGGGGACCAACACATGTTTTCGTCGCTGCCCGAAATCTTGAATCAGCGTGTAGTGCTGTACCACAATAAAATGCAAAACGGACTCTATAGGCTGGTTCACACAGTTGCGTTCAGTTCCGCTCGAGTACGACGCGTGCCTTTCAAGCTCAGGCATGTCTATGCTCGACGCAACTGTAGCCATAGAAACCTCTGGTTGTAAGCAGGTGTCAAGTGGTTGCAGTCGCAGTCAAACGAAAATGTGTGAACCAGCCTTCAATCACTCCCAACCGCGTAGGCAAAATCAAAAACGAAAAAAAAAAATGGGAGTGGAGCGATCAATGGGATTCATCCGATGGAAATGCGTGAGCATTAGTTCCTCCTTACCCCCTTCGTGTCACGTAACACGAAATCATGTAATCCTACGTGATAACGTAACACGAAAACGTCATCGTACATGATCACCTGATACGAACAGACGTCATCTTACGTGATCACGTGACACAAACACGTCATCTTACGTGATCTCGTTACAGGAAATGACGTCATCTTACGTGATCACGTTATACGAAATGACGTCAGCTCACGTGATCACGTGACGCGTCATCTCACGTGATCACGTGACGCGTCATCTCACGTGATCACGTTATACGAAATGACATCAGCTTACGTGAAAACGTGACGCGTCATCTTACGTGATCACGTGACGCGTCATCTTACGTGATCACGTAACACGTCATCTTGTAAGTCAACCTCTCCCCACAGCAGCGCGCTCCGCACTTCCCGGGCCCGTGCAGTGCTGCAGTCGAAAGCAAGCTCCTTATGGCAAGCGAAAGCTTCTGAAATCCCACATTGAGAATACTCGTAAGCGACCGTCTGTGGAAGCTTCGCACGTTGAGGTTTTTGGTGAGATCGAGCCATCGTGTTCCATTAACTATTGGTGAAGTTATCGTTCAATGAAGCCCTAAAAAAATATGAATGTAGTTGGTATAGACATCAAGATCTAATCACAAATGCGGTTTGACGTCGTTTAATTCACGTGTATATACAAGTGTAGCAATAAATGAGTTATTTGTGCATACATGTTTAAAAAAAGTATTGGTTATTCGACATAGGCCGTTGGGAGAAGGATGTGTTCAGATTTTCTTCATGAGCGCAAGTACACTTGACGCAATAAATAGTGATGATTTCGTCGTCCCAGTTATAATATATCGTTCTCTGAAAAGTCCATTCTAATATTTACAAGTTTTGTGGAGTTCATCGAGCGAATAAAAATGTTCCAACAATGAGCTAGACCTACACGAGTTCCCGAATCCAACACAGCACTTCTGAATTTTAGCACTGTAGATAGTTCTGCGAACAGTGCAAATATTCGTCTAACAGCTTTTCAACGTTGGAAAGCATCGGAATGACTCATAATAACTGCGGAGTTGATAATCGGGGAAGATAAGACGGGGACTTTGGTACTTGGGAAAAACGGACCGTGGGCATTTGAGACAGGGGAACTGCCGCGGGACAAACGTGCTACAATCGCATACCCTTCCAAGGTCATCGCTTGAGCCACTGCGGGAGTCCAAAAAAAAAAAAAAAACTTTCTTTTCTTTTTTTTTTGGGGGGGGGGGGGGGGGGGGCTGATTGTCTTCCTCCTTTGTGGCTTTTGACAGACGCACAGAGATTGGCAGAACAAGCAGGGGATTCATTTTTTTTTCGATGGATCCGTTCTGTCTATGTATGCGAACATGATTTTTTTTCCTTTTAGTAGTTAGTTGTCCTTGCCTTGACTCGGGTCCCAGTGGGTGCGTTGTCGTTGTATGCCCACTATTGTTTTTTTTAGTTTATGGTAGTTTTTGCGCTAAAAGGGACAAAAAAAAATTATGCCTGAACAAAAAAAAAAAAAAAAAACTTATTTTTTTTATTAGGAGCGTTTTCAAAGCCCGGAGCACCTCGCCTTCGTTCCCGGGACACGTGAAAGCCACCGTGTTTTTCAGGGAAGAAGGCGATTTTAGGTGCGCGCAGTGTTTCCAAAGGTGCAGGATTGAGAGCGTAACCCAAGCACTTGAAGAGAAGAAGAAGGCGGAGCTCTCTTCTTATCGGGACTCTCTTTTATCAATCAATCAATCAATCAATCATATATAGGTCTCCACGTCGCGATTGTCCTACAAAATCAACTTTCATTTATTTCTCGCTCGTGGCTTCCAAGTACTGTGCGCTACTATGGAGATAGGGTATAGTAATAGCTGATTTATACGATGCATATTTCTAACGCACAATAGTTTTGCGAAATCAAGGTTTCCCTCAAATGGACAACTCACACCTACAGTTCGACGCGCAATACCTTTGACGTATTGACTCGCCAGAGATTCCCCCAACTCGGATGAGTCTGGCGGTGTTCCAGACCCAACATCTAAATTTTGTTGCCTTACTTGTTACTATTTCGCGCGCATTTTGCGCCATATCGAAATTAAAGCGCATGACAAAAGTGGCGCTCGTTTTCCGCTCGATGGAAATTTCACGCCAGCTCGTTGTCTTCGCTGGTACCTTGAGCGTTTCCCAGCGATGCGGAGCGTTCAACATGAAGAAAACGTACGATGGCATCCTTCGTACACTCATTACTTCTATAACACCGAGCCGCCTCGTATCCTTTTGCTTTTCTTTCAAAGTACAAATTTCTTTCTGTGCATTACGGATGTTACGACGCTAAGTCGGTCTGCACCCTCGAATTTGAACTCAGGCTAAGATCAAGGAAGAACCAGTTTAAATCCGGAAAATATAATTAACACTGTAGCAAAGTAAATCCATCATATTGATCGGAAATACGATTTGACACATTCCTTCTGAACACTTGCCGTGTGTGCACAGCGAATGCAATACCGAGTCAGCGTGCAAAACGCCGCCACACTACGCTGCCATAAGATCTAAGCGATTTTTGCATTGCACCGAGCACCGAAACGAGAAAACAGTGATTCATTCACATAAACGAAGCAAATTTATTTAAAGCCCGGACACTCCGTACGTTCAGTCTAGCTAAGGTTATCAATGCACTCGACCATGTCATTTGTCGAAACAGATAAAAGACGTTGGCAAAAATGATTAGACTGAATAAGTGAATCTAACGCACGTATTTTACCAACCGACGGTAGCGCGCCTTCAATACCATTTCCAATTGTCACTGCGCACCTTGGACACACTTTGGGGAGCAAAACATATTTACATCGCCGCCCGAGGTCTTCATTGAACGTGTAATGCTGACCAAAATAAAACGCTAACCTGACTCTCAATCGCTCGCCGCAAAGGACGATTTCGAAAAGGCGGTATTGTACGTCACTTGAGATAGAACACGTCGTAAAAAAGGGGACCGACATTTTTATTCCTACCTCCGAACAGAAATGAGCGCCACCCACTGCATCACCCAGCACTGAGGCCGGACTCTGCCACCGCGCGTATTATCACTGAAATCCGATGCATTGCGCACTGAGCTGACTGACCACAGACATACCAAGCGCGCGCGAGGGAGGGAGAAGCTTCCTCCGCCGGGAGAACACGACACATTTCGGGGATCTATTTCACGCAGCGGATAATGCGGGCCTTTTCACACTCCGATACTGGCGCCATCTAGAAGTCGCGCGTTCAACCACGTCGCGAGCCGCGCGCCATCTGGTGGCTGAAACGGACGAATAAATAGAGGTACCGCGCCCTCTTAACGAGACACTTCTTGGCACCAGAAGGAAGGACCGACATGGTGGAAAGGGCGCGTGAGAGCGTAGCTTCCGCTCCGTTAATGAACACTTCTTGGCACCTGAAAGAAGGGCCGACATGGCGGAAAGGGCGAGTGAGAACGTAGCTTCCACAGTGTTAATGAGACACTTCTTGGCACCAGAAAGGGCCGACATGGTGGAAAGGGCGCGTGAGAGCGTAGCTTCCGCTGCGTTAATGAGACACTTCTTGGCACCAGAAAGACGGGCCGACATAGGGGAAAGGGCGCGTGAGAGCGTAGCTTCCGCTGCGTTAATGAGACATTCTTGGCACCAGAAAGAAGGGCCGACATGGTGGAAAGGGCGCGTGAGAACGTAGCTTCCACAGTGCTAATGGGACACTTCTTGGCACCAGAAAGGGCCGGCACGGTGGAAAGGGCGCGTGAGAGCGTACCTTCCGCTGCGTTAATGAGACACTTCTTGTAACCAGAAAGGGCCGAGATGGTGGAAAGGGCGCGTGAGAACGTAGCTTCCACAGTGTTAATGAGACACTTCTTGGCACCAGAAATGGCCGACATGGTGGAAAGGGCGCTTGAGAGCGGAGCTTGCACTGTGTTAATGAGACACTTCTTGGCACCAGAAAGAAGGACCGACATGGTGGAAAGGGCGCGTGAGAACGTAGCTTCCACATTGTTAATGAGACACTTCTTGGCACCAGAAATGGCCGACATGGTGCAAAGGGCGCTTGAGAGCGGAGCTTGCACTGTGTTAATGAGACACTTCTTGGCACCAGAAAGAAGGACCGACATGGTGGAAAGGGCGCGTGAGAGCGTAGCTTCCGCTGCGTTAATGAACACTTCTTGGCACCTGAAAGAAGGGCCGACATGGCGGAAAGGGCGAGTGAGAACGTAGCTTCCACAGTGTTAATGAGACACTTCTTGGCACCAGAAAGGGCCGACATGGTGGAAAGGGCGCGTGAGAGCGTAGCTTCCGCTGCGTTAATGACACACTTCTTGGCACCAGAAAGAAGGGCCGACATGGAGGAAAGGGCGCGTGAGAACGTAGCTTCCACAGTGCTAATGAGACACTTCTTGGCACCAGAAAGGGCCGGCACGGTGGAAAGGGCGCGTGAGAGCGTACCTTCCGCTACGTTAATGAGACACTTCTTGTAACCAGAAAGGGCCGAGATGGTGGAAAGGGCGCGTGAGAACGTAGCTTCCACAGTGTTAATGAGACACTTCTTGGCACCAGAAAGAAGGGCCGACATGGTGGAAAGGGCGCGTAAGAGCGTAGCTTCCAGTGTGTTAATGAGACACTTCTTGGCACAAGAAAGAAGGGCCGACATATAGAAAGGGCGCGTGAGAGTGTAGATTCCGGTGAATAATGAGACGCTACTTGCCACCAGAATGAAAGGCGGACTAGTGTCGAGTGCAAGCCATGTATAGTGACGTCGTCTGTGGGCTTCAATGCGCTTGGCATGCTTAAAAGTATCGTACGGAGAAGCAGTTTTACCTGCCATTGTTTTCGTGTCGTGTGGTGTTCTCGCAGATCAGCTTCTTGTTTTTATTTTCTTTGATTGCTGGCTTATTTTTTTTTTATTTTTTATTTTTGCTGCGCTTCGATGTTACCGAGAAACCTCTCAGAGGAGAAAGGGGCAGCCGATGGGGAAGCACACAAGTCGTGCGCGAGTGGTTCCCCCGCCCCTCCGCACGGGAGGAATGTGTTTCCCCTTTTGGGACAGAAGTTAAACCTCGGCGAAGAGGGCTGGATTGTTTTCTCGCGGGAGATGTCCCAAGCGTCGGTCGCGGACGTGTGTCGTCCTCAGGCTCTTGTGAATGAACGTAAATAAGTGAATCCTTCAAGTCGTTTTCGTTGCTACTGCCTCGCCATCTAGGTCACTAGCAGCTATCGGGATAGAATTTTCGACACCTGGCGTCTCTCCCCACCCCACCAAGAACATTACTGTCACTGTGCGTGCTCTCATTTTAACGTCCATACACTCAACTGAGCGAGCGTGCGCGAGGACGGCTCTCCAAAGACACGTACGTATTCTCGAGTATCTTCCTTGTGGCAACGGGAGGGCGCGCTTGCGCTGAGTGTCGGCGAACTGACCATGCAGCTCGTTGACGCTTGAAAGGTACCCTTACAAAAAAAAAAGTTGCCCAGTCTATTGAAATCTTTGCGACTTCTTAACATCGATCCTTGCGACTTTCTTCCCTACCCACTTTCTAACAATGTATTTGTATACATTGTGTATACACCTTTTTCAGACACGGGTCTATACACTGCAGTGGTTAATGTTTTTATCGAAATTGGATTCATTATTACCGCCCGCCTTGTATATACTTTTTATCAATGGTATCGTTCAGACTTTGTATAGACTTTGTTGAGGCGAAAGTCTGTACACTGCAGTTGTTACAATGTGTATCAAAATTGAATTCATTTTTATTGCCCGCTTTTTATCTACTTTTTATCAATGGTAGTGTTCAGACTTTGTATGGCCATTGTTGAGACGAAAGCCTATACACTGCAGTTGTTACAATATGTATTGAGATTGGATTAATTTCTATAACCCACTTTTTATATACTTTCTATTAATGGTAGTGTTGAGACTTTGTATAGTCTTTGTTGAGACGAAAACCTATTCACTGCAGTTGTTCCAATATGTGTCAAATTTCGATTAATGGTTTATTCCTCATTCTAATATACTTTTTATCAACATCAGTTGTCTATAAAGCTAGATAACCATATATGTAAAGTGTAAAGTGTAAAGAAGTGAGCTTATTTACACTTTCTACGGACACGGAAATTATAGATACACATTGGATAGACCCATGTTCTTTTTAGCCAAATGAACACACATTTCACAAGATGGAGGGTTACATTGAAAGCCTATATAACCACTTTACGGTGTAAAGAGCAACACCCACAGAGATGTGGACGCAAAGCCTGCTTTAAACAAGATCAGGGCGGACGCGGTTATTAGTGTGCAATTATTCTATTCTTTTTGCCGTTACAAATTATTTTCGTCTTTTTTTTACATTTTTAGATTTCTGTCCCTTCCGTGTTCCGAGCTATCCGCCTCCGAATTTTCTACTTAATCCGACTTTTTTTTCCTCTCAATCGGGCAAACTTTTGCTTCATTAGCCATATAAAAGCGCGATATTCGGGGAGCAACATCGCGGAACACACGCTGGTTACGCGAATCATACAAAATGAAATTCTTGGCATACGACCGCCTCAAAGTTTGTAATATAAACATATATACTAATTACAGTAATTAAAAAGTTATATACCGAATTTTAGTTGATTATTATGACAATAGTGATGGTTATATTCCCATCTAATATCCGTCGCGCCATATAAACACGCCGTGAAAACCGCATTTATATTTATTTTCCCCCGTTTATTAAAAATGGGGCGTAGCTAACAAAAAAACACTGTGTTTTAACTTTAAACGGAGACTCCCAGATTCGGGACGAACAGTGACCGTGGGGAAAAGCGAGTCCCCTATAGACGGCGGCTTCTATCGCGCTGCATGTAGCCGGCTGCCGTCCGTGTCAGTGAAAACCGGTTTTGACCCACGTATTCCGTGACATCGGTTGCCTGTGGCGGTGGGGGTCCTCCTCTCCCTCGGAGAAGCAGAGGGAAAAAGGACAAAGAGGTTACGGCCAGAGAAGCACAGAACGGAATGGAAAACGAATCTGTGCGCACGCCATTTTGACAATTGGTCGAAAGTTGTTCGCAATAGAGATAATATAAATGTTGTTTTTGTACCCAACGGAGCGCCTCATCTGCCAGCAAGAGACAACAGCTGCAATTGAAAAGTTGGTGCTGGAAAGACGGGATTACAGCACTGCGAACACTTCGAACGCCGAAAGAAAAGTGAGTGATTCTTCCTTCTACTAGAACGACAGCACGGAAGTTCGCAAGAAAAAGCGCAAGACGATTCGGTCACAAGTGACGCGGCTAGTGAACGACGTTGAGGCGTTGCTACAATCCGCGCAGCCCAACAGCGAGGACCTATAGCTACTCATCGAATGACTGGTCGTGGAGCAGGGTCAACTTAACACCGCCGACGCCACCATCGAGCCGCTCACTTCGGAGCAAGACGGAGACTTCAAATTCACCCACGTCCTCGAATATGCGGACAAGATCGTGACCTATACTTGACAAAGCTGAAGAGCCAGCTAAGATGCAGTGCGGAACGCGGCAATCCATCCAACGAGAGTAACCTGATCGGAAGCGCAAACAGATCGCCAACGCCAACGAAGTCGAAAAATTAAACTCACAAAACTTGAACTTCTGAAATTCAACGGTCAACAGAAGAAATGGCAGCAGTTTTGGGACCAGTTCGAGACCGACATCAGTCTGAACTCTGACCTATCGCGGGCGGAAAGGTTCAACTACCTGCGATCAGCGCTGAGCGGCGATGGAGCAGCTGCCATTGCCGGCTTAACAGCCCACCGCACAGTGCTACTCCGACGCCGTGGACCTAGCTCCTGCGGAAGCCAGGAAGCACTCATCCAAGACCACATGGACGGCCTGATGGATATTCCTCATGTGTCGTCGTCACGGAACACTAAAGGCCTCGGACGTTTGTACGACAACCTACACGCTCGCGAGGACTCAAGGCGTTGGACTGAGCGAGGACTCCTGTGCAATGCTCTGCCCGGTCCTACGTCGTGCTCTCCCAGATGACATGCTTCTAGAGTACAACCTAAAGATGGCTGCGGTGGACACGGAGGACGACATCAGCCGGGGCCGGTTACTTTGAATACAAACTATATAGGCATAAATGTCTGAAATTTCCAGAATAAAAGTCTACAGGAGTTCTAGCAAACCTTTTCTATTCACAATGTATCCACCCTTTTATCGCGTTTCTTGAGCTAATTGGCCGACCACTCGGGATCGAAAAGCTGTAGACTGAAGTGTCTGAACTTTGAATAGAATATCTACAGACATTCTAGCAGTATATTTGCTATCCACAATGTATCTCCATTTTCAACGACTTTCTTCAGTTAATTGGCACGTCAATTTGGATACAAAAGGTATACACTAAAATGTCTTAACATTGGATAGAAAGTCTACAGGCATTCTATCTGAATTTTAGACACTTTAGTCTACAGCTTTTCGAAACCCAGTGGTCGGCCAATTAGCTCAAGAAACGCGATAGAAAGTTGGATACACGTTATATAAGTAATCTATTCACTGAATTCACAATTCTGTATACAAATTTGATACTCCCTCGCTCAATTTTTTTGTAAGGGTATTGCGAATTGGAATGAAATACTACCTCATGTGTGAAGCAGGTACAATCATTTGATAGCCGTTCGCACCGACAGCTGGTCTGGTTTACAATTGTAAAATCAAAACAACATACGTTCAATGTTGATTGCATACGAGCGGTGTAAGCGGAGCAACCTATTTTGATATTTAACTGCTCGTACTTTAAAATCAGCTAGATGTCTTCGGAAACAGTTAAAAAAATACCCCGGAATGTTACGACCCGGTCCTTTAAGTACGCCTCCCTTTTGAACGCGTGCACATTGCAAAATGTAGACGTCGAACCTTTTTTCCGATCGCAAATTTTTGAAACGTAATTGTGTTTTGTGTATGTTTATACACTTGGAAGTTAGCCCCAGTGAGCGCCTGGTGTCTCAGACTTAGATGAGAAGTTTAGAGAGTGCAGTACAACCGGTCAAATTTCCCATCTACAGCTGAGACACCAAAGCTTTTCGAGATATTGACGTAAAAGAATAGCAACAGGAATAATGCGCGGCCATCTGTCGGATGCTGGTCGCTTGGGAACGTCGAATCAAACCGAGTGCTTCCCGTTCGTCGATGTCGACCAACGGCTTCACGAAAGCCGCTCGGCACGACGATCGACCAATATTTTTATTTTTCGTTTTTTCGCTTACCATGGATGACGTTCGGTACAAAATTAATGTTTTTTTTTTTTTTAAGCAAGCGACATTTAAATGCTGCTTGTTTATGAATTCACTCCAGTGCAGATCGCCGTACACAACGCCTGCCGCGAATTGCGGCATTGACCATGGCCATGATGGCCCGAAGATGAATTCCCTTATCGTGATGCATCGCTTCAAGCTGAGTGAATACCTCCTAGAAACGTTCCGCCGCCAGTAATAAATTTTCCGGTAATGACGCTAATAAACAAATCATGAAGCGGGGACGGTATATGCCAGGCCCCGCATGTATAGACTGACGAGTGTGTTGGTTGAGTCGAAGAACACTGAAAGAATAAGACAAAAGTGGGACGAAGGACGACGTACAATTTATTTGGAGAAGCTTCCGGTGGGCATACACCTTTTCCACAAGCGCGCGGCCATCTTGAGTGTCGTCACGTTTGGTGTGCGTAAAAACATCGTTTTCGTCTCTCCACGCCGTTGGAAGGTGCCCACAAAAATGCGTGATTGTCACACATTTTTATTTTGATTCGGCTATTTTTTTCGCATATTCTAGGTTAAAATACAGTGCTATTTTTTCGTCCAGCGTACCATATTCGCGTCTCCAGCTCGACGCTCGCCCTCCCGCGGCGGAAACGGGAGGCGCTCTAGTGAGGGTCCCCCGATTCTACTGCTCAATGGGCACGGCGGAACAGCTCGGGATCTTGGCTCGCGAAATGTCATTTCCGAATGCAAACAACACTCTTCACTGTCCCAACGTAGTGCTGCAGCCGGAATGGGATTGTACCTTACTGGAGAGTTTTAGTATTGCGCATAGAAGCAAACGCAAGCGCTGCGCGTTTGCGTTAGAGTTGCGTGCCCCACGTTGTGCGTGCGCCTCATGGTCATGCGCCACCCAGGACCGCAATTTTGGGCTCCGCGCACGCGCAGTGTGGAACACGCAAAGCTAACGCAAACAGACAGCGCTTGCGTTTGCTCGTATACGCAAAACTAAAATTAATTACTCTTTCACCGGCTTCCAACGCCAATGAAACGTACTGCAGTGAGCAGACGTGCAAGCAGGTAGGCGTTCCTTCGAACTGGAAACGTTGAGACTGGCAAAACCACGGAGTGTAAAAATGAAAGTAACTAAATGTTATGAAAATATTAATAATTAAAAAAATGTTTTTTTTTTTTACTTTTTATCATTTAGTATGGAAGGATATTGTCGGCGACTTTAGACGTTTTGCCGACTGTCAAACGTCTTGACTTTGATAGCAAAATATACTTTACCCACAATTATTCTGATTTTACATGAATTTCTCATATTAGCTAGAACGTTTTCATTGATCTTAGACTATTTTTATTTTATTACTTGGTAATTAAAAATGCTGCAATTGGCACCAGTGATGATAATTAGCACACTTTCGATTGTCATATTTGCTCTCGCGTTTGAAATTGGATCATAAGCAACGAATTTTATTAGAGGTTGAAAAATTACGTATTCAAATATCTCAGTTTTAATATTATTATTATTAATACAAATCGCGGCAATGTATATGCCTCCAATTAACGCCAAGATCACAAAAATACGCCATTTAACCTTAATAGTCTTTCCAGAAAAGTATACTTTTGTTTTCTTTTTAGCATATAATAAACTGACATCGTTATCAAGATAGACAAAGAGTCTATCTTGTTGCTCTGTGTTACACTGTATGTAATATAAGGTCCTATGCGTCACGCATTGCTATAGAATACACACACACACACACACTTCAGCCGTCTGCCTCGGATTCAGTCTTTGGGGTGTTGCAGTGAGAACAGCGTTTATTAATTTAGACGTTTTGTGGACATATTGTAAAAATTAGAATTATTTTCTTATTTTTGTGCTGCAAGTAATGTTAAACCAATTAATCATCTAAATACCCCAAAATCCATTAAAAGACCCGCAGTTCATGATTTCCCATAACAATTATCTGAGCGAGAAAAGTTAGCGAGAACGCACAAATATCAGCCTGGATTGAACATGTATGTCACAAAAAAGAGTTTCCGCGAAGAACTTCTCTAACTAAATAATTACGATTTGAGACACATCTTGAGATATGAAAGAATCTGAAATTAGGACCTATATCGAGAAATTAAATCCAAAATAGAGGTTAGTTTCGGTTTCGCCCCAGAATTAAAACGCGCATCCTTGCGTGAATATTACGCTAAAACCGTGTTTGTTTTCAGGGTAAAGAGGTGACCTGCGCTCATAATACCCTAGCTTCCTAGTATTACCAGAAATAATTTGTGTCGCTCAATGAAGCCAGCACACTGGACAGGCTCAACAGCGGCGCGCATCTCCGACCCTCAGTATAACCGCCATATCGGAAAATGAGTGGCGCTACCTATAGTTAGTTGGAGTCGCGAGTACGGAACCCACGTGACTGAGAGCGGAAGGAAATGAAAAATGCTTACGGTCATGCGAACAGGGAAAAAAATTTCCAGTGTACGAACTATTGGGCGACCGCTTACCCAGAAGGCACGCAAAAACTACTTTTGGAGGAGCTAATTATTTGAGTCACTAGAGATAATGAGAGCCAACATGATATACACCGTCTAAAAATACTTGCGCCCGTACTGCCAAGTCACTGCAACACACGGAGTCGGTTTGGCAAATGACGACCTAAAAAAGTGGGTTTGACGAACAAAGCGCACTTTGTGCAGGCATAATGCACATGTTTCACTAGCTTATTGTTCTTGCAAAGGTGGTGGTAATAATAATAATAATAATAATAATAATAATAATAATAATAATAATAACAATATGTTTATTTCCGTTTGGTAATCAGACAAAAAGAGGAAGGCCGGGCAAAAAGCTGCTTACAAGCAGCTTGACGGGGCTTGGCCTCCCTTACACACTTTGACAAAAAGCAGTGCAAAAATATTTTAACAGTATGTATCGCTCATAAGTTATTAGTCAACATTAGAATCCTTTAAAAACTGCGAAGTTTCAAATATCAAGTTACCTAACTTATACTTCGGTGTCCTGGTAATCTCAAGGTTTCTATTTTCAAATTCATTAAGAAGTGATGGTAGTGTATCCCTTAAGAAAGATAAGCTGTAATTGGTGCGTGGAGTGTTGACACACCAACGCTTACCATATCGAGTTACATAAGACGTAATTTTATTCTCCACACCTCACAACACGGAAAGGAAAAAGTTGTTATTTTGTTTTACAGCTCTACTGTATACAGAAATCAATCGGTAGTTGTATAGATCATTGATTAACATAATTTTGTATTTCTTAAAAAAAGTTTCTCAATCATGCTAAAAAGAAACGTTTGCCAAAGTAACTAACTACTTTATTTTTGCTAGAAACAACTGTGTTAACTTTTGCTTTGTCGTTGGGCCCCAACTCACGTGGCAGTAAACATAGTGATTATAAACAAAGGAATAGTATAAAAGTAACTTCACTCGCTCAGGGAACACATAGAGAGTTTTTCATATAATTCCAAAAGCTTTAAAAAATTTTCCGCAAATATACTTCATATATTCACTCCAGGAAAGAGTTCCTGTAAAAATATCATCCATAATTTTAACATATTTTGCAATCTCTAAATCACATCAGGAAGAAGAAAACAAATTAAAACTTAGGGTGTCGCTTCGCTGTTTGCAGAACACGCTCGGTAGAGCACAGTGATTGGCCCACCACGGGCTCTGAAAGAAAGCAGACGAAAATGCATTTTCTAGGGAGCAGTTGTCATGCCTCTGGCTAGGGCGTGCTTCGGGTCTGGCTAAATATATTCCGAAACCTATAATATAGAAAACGTCCAATTGCAAACTATATAAAATAATTCCCAGTTGAGAATTACTTGCACTTTTGTTCTTCTTTATTTTGTCCATTATGTTAATCCCCCAAAATAATAAATTCAAGAGCAGGTAGAGAAAAGGGTTAGTGTAAGCCTTTGCCGCGCAAATTTATGGCTATTAACACGCAGTCTTAAAGCAGTGTTTATGTAGCCAAGTTGTTGTTAACTCTTCTGTTGGGTGTATATAATTTATGGCAAGTTTTTGTTTGCATTTGTAGTATGGAACGTACCATATGAAAATAGAGTTTCAGAAAAAAAAGTCATACTGTTTATTCCGTCCTCGTTAAAATAGCGAACGACACGTCCAACAAATACCAACCGAAGTTCATAACAGAGGTCTGATGACATCATGGTTTCGAGAGAGGTCAAATAACAAGTTAAATATTACTTATTACTAAGGACAACTTGCAATTTGCCATGACAAAGGACCTGGGTGATTCGATATATTCGGTTAAAAAACCTTTTATTTTGGTGTGCCCACAAACAGTACTAAGCCTAAAGATTTGTACACTGTCCAAGAGAAAAAAAAAAAACATTGCAAACCGAAAAGGCAAAGCAATAGTTATGCTAAATTTTCACTGGAATGTTTCTCAAAAAGCACTCATATCGAAAAACGTGTATCTACAGATTGGTCAAGCTTATTATATTCCAGTTATATCCTTACAATTGGCGGCGAATAGTTCCAAATCCCGAAAGCGACTGCACCTCCAAAGGCATGCAAGCAAACATTGTCTAAAAGCAGTGGTGAATCAAGAACTACTTTGACAGCCTTACGTAAAAAAAAAAAGAAATCGCGTAAACGGCGTGTTATACACGGAGGGCACACTACCAGTTTTTAAGTAACCAGTAATTCTTGCAGCAGCATTTGCCCGCAAAGAATATCTCGCCGATAATCAATATGAACCGTCTTTCAACACGTTTAATAGAAGATGACGAATCACAATGAATACAATTTCAATAAAAGCGAATTCAAGTTGTTTTGAGTTCCAAACAATAGAAGAACCGCATGAAACATGCAAACGGAAAGAAAAAAAAAACTTCTTTGTGAAAGGAGATATTACATCAAGTGCCTTAACCAGACATGTACACGTTGCCCAAGAAAAATAACTAAATACCGTTACTCCTTACTCGCTCAAAAAGTAACTAAATACGTTACTCGTTACCGATTGTCAAAAGGAACGCGTGAGTTACCTCAAAAGTAACGAGTTACTTTCCACGTTACTTTGACGACCAAATACACAACTCTTTTTGTTTTATGGTTTATTGTTTTCTTTTTAGTAGTCATTTCCCTTAAGCAGCAGCTGCCTGTAGAACTTTTCATCAATTATGTTTCCCCGCTTCCTTGAAAATACATTCTCCGGCGACACTGAAGAGTCGTTCTACCGACGCGCTCGAAGGAACGGCAGTGTTGTGCTTCAGGAAGAGCTGGTGAATCTTCGGTTACTGCGCCTTCATTGAGGACAGCGGGTAATGGGTTATGTGCCTTCCCGTGTTTGCAACCTCCAGGTTTACATTCGGTCCGTACCCGTTTCTAGCAGGTTCAACCAACGAACCTGATTGTGCTCGCTGGGTGAAGGACATTCCCAGCTGTAGAGTTCAGTACAGCAACGTTTATCGCTGTACACGTCAGTCGAACTGTTCGAATGACGTGTTCAGCGATATACGTTGCTGTACTGTCATACTGTTTAGTTGTTTTTCTGGTTTCCCACCTACAATTCTCGCATAGACGCATACTCAGGCAAGAATAAAAACAAGGCCGTTTAAGCGGTGTTGTACACGTTACTCCTCAAAAGTAACGAGATACCGTTACTCGTTACTTGGCCTTCAAAGTAACTAAATACTGTTACTCGTTCCTTTTCTAAAGAAGTAACTAAATACGTTACTCGTTACCGAAAATAGTAACTAGGTAGAAGCAACTCGTTACTTGTAACGCGTTACGTACATGTATGGCCTTAACTAAGGGAGGCATTACAAACATTTGATACATGATGATTAAGGTTCAAGGCTGACTCAGAAAAAAATTTAAGATCGCAAATGAAACACATTAGGGCAACTGCACTGCAATCTAAAGTTTAAGTAAACCCGAATTGGTCAGGTATCCCGATAAGAGACAACGCCTTTGTTCTCAGTTCATTTAGAAGAAAAAGCAGGTATGCGAACGCCACTTCACTTAGGATATCTTAAGGTACCACCTTCAGGAAGAACGCAGAGAGAAGGTCAGAGTTAGAAGACGATGAACGGGGATCAGAAAAAAACACCATGAACACGACTAATAGTTTAAACTAAAGAGTATTACAGTTAACATGCAAGAAACATTAGACATATCAGAGTACATTACATGAACTTGTTCAAGGTCACATACTAGTGGCACGATGTATACTAAGAAATGAACACAAAATAATATATACTGATTGCTCTCAAAAAGATCCGGGTTGCTCACAGCACACTTTGTATACTGAAGTAAGTGTAAAGACGTCTGTACAATATAATTTCAGAAAACTGGGTAAAATTTACACAGTAATAAAAGGGGGATAGTTATTTACAATGCAGGGGTCACCCTACCCGAGAATTGAAAAAACTATCGAGCGTTTCCAACTAGACGTAAATATTTTTGATTGTAATGATTCGTTAAATACATATAATATATATTTATATTAAGACAGCAGACAGTAGGTCGGCACATACATTGGCAAAGAAAGTGGGAATTAAATCTATACCAGCCGAAAGCTTCGGTAACATGGCGTTCAAAAGTTAGTAAGGAAAAAAAAAATTGCGGTGGCTTAGCTCAGCTATGCCAGGATATACGTAGCGTGAGCTTATGCGCACAAAATGAGAGGCGCTATCAAGCGGCTCCGGTGCAGCGTCAGACTTGGCTACTGCGCAACGGAGGCGCACAGCTGGGCACGCGGCGGCGCCAGTGCGTCTGCCGCGGCTATGACGTCACTCCTCTGGAATGCGCAGACCGGCGAGGCGCGTGCGGTGGCGGCGGAGCCCGCGGCGGCGGCGGCTCCGGCGCGCCAGCTCTGCGCCGTGTGACGTCACTGCTCCTCGCGCTTGCGCAGACCGGCGAGGAGTGCGCGGTGGCGGCGGAGCCCGCGGCGGCGGCGGTTCCAGCGCGCCAGCTGTGCGCCGTGTGACGTCACTGCTCCTCGCGCTTGCACAGCACGGAGCACGGCTCTTTATGCGATCCACGCGAAACTGCTCAACCTCGGCCAGTGTAGCTCACGCTAGAAAATCAACGAATAAAAAAGACGGCGTGTTACAAATACAGGGCATATGAAGATTGTGGTGACCTGCTAAGTACGAAGTAATTTTTGGAGTTGAAATTGAATGCTAAAATTGACTCAGATCAATAAAACAACCTTGAATATTCACTTGGTGTGTACATCCTCTGCAAATAGTGCCAATTTGAGGAAAACGTGCGCGACTCGGACAACCCGATTTGCTGTGCAGACGCTGACCTCAGTCCGGCTTTTCATCATCCTGTAAAGGACAGCTATACTTCGAATATCGTGGACACTCATACCAATCCTCGATCTATTAAAGTTGCAGTACGTGTCATGCATTTTAAGTCCATCATTGTTAAAATATCAGACGACAAAGGCTGCTCTGTGCTCCTCATTGTTTGTGGCGAGATCGTACAATGTGAATGTGAACGTGTCTTTACCGTAAAAACCTAAGGTCAGATTCAAAGAAACGACCTTAAGCCACAAGAACTAGGCTAAGGAGTTCATAAAGCGTGCACATCTTAACCTCTGCACAACTCACAATCGCCTTGCATAAGCATTTGTTTTTAGATTTCGTTGTATGCGCATTTAAGTTCGTAGGATCGTTTCGTGAATCTGGCCTCTGGCTTTGACAAGTGATTACGGAGTAAAAGAAAAACAAAGGAATACGTGGACTTTCACTGGTCACCGACAGAGGCCTGCTAATTCACTATATTCAGGGGAGCGCTCCCTCTTCCTTTTACGTAAAAAGAAGAGCAAATCGTAAAAGGGGCAGATAAACATTTGCAAGAGCTCCTGCTCCAGAGAATCTCGACGATAAACACACAGGTGCATCCGGCAATTAAGAGGAGCCAGAACTTGAGCAGGTCTTTGAGGTCGGAGAAGGTAAGGGTTCCATCGCTGACCGCTTGGCCGCAGCCTTTCCAGTTGCCCGAAGCTTCCGCCCACCACTTGGCAATGAGACCGCCTTCACGAAGCCACACGATCCTTAGGGGTGAAAATGAAAAGAAGCGCATGAAATGATACCAGGCAAAACCTCTCTACTACACAAAAAGTGAACGAGACCTTTGGTTCTTACAGCTCATAGAGTAAATTCCATGGTACATGTTCTCCAAAACATTATTAAAAAAAGACGAGTTTTTTTTTATCTTTATAGCGACACAAGTCCAGACAGTGTGAGATTGCACTGAAGCACATGCGATGCAGGATCACGGACCTCAATTTGTACTCACACAGAATGGACCTTTCCTTATACCGACGGCGCCAGGCGGTGGCTGCACGAGCTAAAAAATGAGGAAGTGATCTACCTGCGCTACGAATCGAAAATGGGTGCTACGCTACCAGTTTTTGTCGCTCTCTGAGCTGCGGCGCGTGCCCAACGCCCCTTTAAAAAGGGGCATCCATGGAGTCCACCCAATCATCGTGTTTTTTTTTTTCCGTCCACTCTCTTTTTTTTTTTTGTGTAACACAATTATATATATGCTGCAATTACGTGTTCGAATCGCTGATCCCACAGCCTCCTTCCGAATTTCCTCAATTTTTCGTGCCGACTTCCGCTGCTTGGCATCGGGCGCTGGCGCGTGCGCAGAACGCTTCTCGGAAAAGGTCCATTTGCTTTTTGTCTACATCCCTTTGCCTGCCCTGTGAAACTTTTGAAACCATTCAGCAATACTTTTTATCTTGCTGCCGATTTATGCACCACCGCCACCGTTATTTGGTGCAACAATAATGAGTGCTGGGCATTCTTCTCGCTACAGATAACATTCTTTCGTTTGGAGTTACTTTTGGTAGCTCTGCACATAAGCATTATGCTCGACTATCCACGATTATATTGTAGCATCCAAACGCTTACGATGGTAGGGCCTTCTAGTCCCAAGGCAAAATATTTATATAAACAAAAGTTAGATATGACCAACTCCAGTTACTTATTTTTTATGTCACACTGGTCCTTGGCCGATCTCCTCCTTTAAATATGAGCCAAGAACTCCAGGACAACAAGAGCAACCAACCCGTTTCATCTCTCGTTACGTTTGAGGTTAAAGCAGCAGGTGGTTGACATTCAAATCTGAATGTGCTTGAGCAAGCCAAGCAAGTATACGAATTCAGATAATTTCGCCGTTGACCTCCACCGCCTCGACGGTCCGGCATTTTGTAATAGTGACGCGATAATAATGCGAATCGGAGTGAAGACACGACATTTCGAGTTGGGTTTGAGAATAGAGACGTTATAGTGAAATCAAACGCGGTGGAAGTTTCTCAAACCCTCCGACATTACGCGTAGGAACTGGATACTGTCAAAGTAGGATTTTGTATAACGCGTGTAATGCTCGAAAACCCTTGTTTTGAAGTTATTCTTAGCTGCCGACAGAGGAAGGCGCTCCGCTGACGCTTCCTCGCCGTCGCGCCGTTATTTGCGGGCCGTTGGGGCTCTCTTCTTTTCCCTCTTTGCAGGGGGCGGGAAATAGAAAAAACCTTACTTCTCTTTCGTCGGGCCATGAGGAGAAAAAAAAAAAAAAGGTTTTTTAATCTCCGCTGCGACGACAAACAACTAACGCAGACACCAAAATTGCTGTAAGATGTCACGGTAAAGCCGTCGCTTTAAAACAACCTCAACTCAAAACATGCTTTATCACTGAAGCTATTTCCTAAAGGGGCGATGCAAGAAGTTTCGCACTTACAGTAAATACAGCTTAGAATTCTTCCTTAACATTCGTTACTTTCGAGAAGAACTAGCAGCGTTCACCCCCGCAACTCGCAGCCAAAACAAGTGGCCACGTGATCTGGAGCCAAGTATGACTCCAAAGTTTAGCAAAGTCACGCGCTGGGGTTGGTGACGCACAGGGAAATCTCTTAGTTTCATACGTTGTTCATATTCGGCTATGCCCGTCGTCGCAGCGATTGGTCACGAATCACGACCCAAATGCCTATCCCGCTGAGGATCGCTTTGTTGACAACGCAACAATATGATCCCCACAACTTCGTCATCAAGTACTGCTAGGAGGGACTGAAAGAATACATCCACTTTTACCCTTGAAATCACGCTGCGACAAAGATTTTTGTCAGTGCCGTTGCATGCGAGTATGCTTGAGTTCCACTAGTGCCAGTCAGCTTGTGTAAAGTGAGGGACATTCCTAGCCAACATCACTGCACTGCCCCTTTCGCACCCTGATAAAAATCACATGAACGATAATTCTCAGAAAGATTTGTTCGTACGAGACGTTGTGCGAATGAATTTAATTTTAAAATCTACGTGCTCACAATTGTGCTTCAGACGACGCCTCACATATTTCTTGAAATCCATTATTTTTTAATAATTTTAGAAGTAAAGAAAGCACCAAGATAATAATAAGCAAAAATAAGTCATAATATCGATCGAGCAGCTCGGCCCAATATTGTCACGAATTAAGGGGACGAGAAGGCGAAGATTGAACTCAAAATAAAGGTTTAATGGGCGAACTTGTGCCAACCAAAAATAAGTAACGAAAGAGCGTCGAGGCAGCAGAAAAGCAGGCGGCGATTCGGCGGCGACTCGACAAGGTCGCGGGTAGCTGCTTATCAATCGTGCGTCACAATTTCGAAAGTTCGGCAAAGAAGGCTCGAGCGTCGCGCGATCGGGGCGAGGATGACCTGTCACTTTCGAGAACACGAAAGCAGGTGGAAAGCTACGTCTGGTGCGAGAATGAACGTGAAGCTTCTAGAAGCCGGTGACCGAGCGTTGCTTTCTCGGCACTGCGGGCGGCATTATCCCCCCTTTTAAAAGTGCATCGTCCCGATGCAACGTGAAAGAAAACAGAAATGGCTAAAACATTTACGGTGGAACTAAATAAACATGCAGTGTCACAATCCTAACGAGCGTAGAACGGCTTGAGTCGAACTACGTGGACGACTACGGGTCGTGGCTGGCGGCGTCCAGATGGTCGAGTTCCGTCGGGGAGTACCTCGTAGTTCAAGTCCTCAAGGCGGCGGATGACCTTGTAAGGTCCGAAGTAGCGTTTTAACAGTTTCTCGCTGAGGCCGCGGCGGCGAATGGGCGTCCACACCCATACCCTGTCTCCGGGCTGGAACTCCACGTCGCGGCGACGAAGGTTGTACCGGCCGGCGTCCACACGTTGCTGGTCCTTTATTCGAAGACGGGCTAGCTGGCGTACTTCTTCTGCTCGTTGGGTGACCAGCTGGGCGTCGTCGGTGCCAGTCGTCCGTCGGGTCGTGGGGCAGCATGGCGTCGAGCATCGTCGTCACCTTTCTGCCGTTCACCAGCTGAAAGGGTGTAATGCCGGTAGTTTCTTGAATCGCCGTGTTGTACGCAAACGTGACGTAGGGCAACACTTCATCCCACGTCTTGTGTTCCACGTCCACGTACATCGAAATCATGTCGGCGATGGTCTTGTTTAGTCGCTCCGTCAGCCCGTTGGTCTGCGGGTGGTATGCCGTGGTCCGGCGGTGGTCGGTGTGGCTCAGGCGGAGTATCTGTTGTGTCAGTTGCGGCATGAACGAGGATCCTCGGTCCGTTATCAGGACTTGGGGAGCGCCGTGTCGGAGGACGATAGACTCCACGAAGAACTTGGCTACTTCCATGGCGGTCCCCGACGGGAGTGCTTTTGTCTCGGCGTACCTGGTGAGATAATCAGTTGCCACGATTATCCAACGGTTTCCCTGCGTCGACGGTGGGAAAGGTCCGAGAAGATCCATTCCAATCTGCTGGAAGGGTGCAGTCGGGGGCCCGATCGGTTGCAGGAGACCTGCCGACTTCGTCGGTGGTTTCTTGCGTCGTTGGCATTCGTGGCACGAACGGACGTAGAGGTGGTCAGTCTTCGGGAGCTTGGGCCAGTAGTATTTTTCTCGGATCCGTGCAAGAGTCCTACTGTAGCCAAGGTGACCAGATGTTAGGTCGTCGTGGCAGGCTTGGAAGACCTCTTCTCGAAGACTAGTAGGAATCACCACGTCGAGGTGCTATCCCCGAAGTTCTCTTTGTAGAGGATACCTCTCCGGACGGCGAATCTTGGCAGATCACGTGAGAAGACTCGGGGAATCGTACCCCCTCGTCCCTCCAAGTGGTCGATCAGTGCACGCAACTCAGGATCGTCCCGCTGGAGCGCTGCCATACCGTGAATGCTCACTGCGCCAAGAAAGTGGCCGTCGTCTCCGCTTGCCTTGTCCTCGCCGGGAGTGGTCCGAGTTCAGGAGCTTGCCCTTGAAGACGGCGGCTGGCACGATGCTCAGAGTCTTCAACGGAGGGTCTTCGGGGAATGGGGCTTGCTGAACGAGTTCTTGTAGGGGTACGTTGCACGGGTTTCATACCCAGCTCCTCCACCAGAAATGTCACAAATTAAGGTGACGAGAAGGCGAAGAGTGAACTAAAAATAAAAGTTTAATGGGCGAACTTGTGCCAACCAAAAATAAGTAAAGAACGAAAGAGCGTCGAGGCAGCAGAAAAGCAGGCGGCGATTCGACGGCGAAACGGAGAGCGCGAGAGAGACTAGAGAGTTTTAGAATAGGAGCCCCAAAGCTTGGGGGTCCCAAAGAAATAGGGGCTCATCACTGCGCATGCGCAGAACCCAAACTCCGTTTGGGGGTTTGGGTTGGCGCTTGGGCCCCCAATTGCTTGGGGCCGGGTTGCGTCGGCAAACATGGCGGCGCCCTTTCCGCTCGCTTCGGAGCGAATTCGTCATGGTCGCTGCAGTATTAGGCAATTTCATTGCCAATGAATAGTGCAACCGGCTTTCGCTTTGCTTTCTCTCGCTCAAGTCACAAAGAATGAGCGGTGGGATCGCCCCATTTTAAAGATTGTCCCTGAGTCTGGCCGTTCCTAAGCCTAAAGAGACGCGATAATCGTTGACATGGCAACGTATGGCTACCCGTGGCTCCGAGTGGATTTCGTTCGTGGCACGATACCTGCAGCTTGAAAACAAGTATTTCAAGGCTTCAAAGTCGCTCCAGCTCAGATCTCAATAGTGCAGCTGCTCGCAGAGTATGCGCGCTCGCGTTCGTCTCAGTCTCGGCATTGTTGAAGGCCTAAATCTTCGGCTGCAGATGGTCAAAGCGCACACAAACGCCCAAAAAATTCGAGAACGAGCCATACCTAAAACAGCGCGCAAGCACAGGAGGAAAAAAATAGAACACAGGAAAGAGCGCTGACTTCCAACTTATGTATTGTGAAAGAAAGAGAAAGAGGAAGCTTCAGACATGAAGCCCACGCGCACCCAAAAGGTAAAAAGAAGAACGAATAAAAACAGATACATTACAAAGTTGCAGTAGAAAAGGAGAAAACTGACATTATAAGGTCACGACGAAGAAAAGATGAGAAAAAAGAAGAAAGAAAAACAACAACGTGGGCTTCATGTCTGAAGTAGGGTGCCTATACTTCGTCTCACCTTAGCATGGACTAACCGCGAAGGCTGTGCTAGCGCGAGCGGCCAGCCTTGACTGCCTTGACTAGAACACTTGCTGCACGAGCGCTCGTTCAGCCGCCGCGGCTTCATTCAAAGGGACTAGCTCGCGATTTTAGCACGCGCGGCTAACAATAGTCCATACTAAGGTGAGACGAAGTATAAATATCTGCGCGCGTGTGTATGAAGGCACTCTAGTCTGAAGCTTCCTCTTTTTCTTTCTTTCACAATACATAAGTTAAGAGTCAGCATCCCTTCCTGTGTTCTGTTATCTTCCTCCTGTGCTTGTGCGCTGTTTTAGGTATGTCTTCTAAGTACCAGCTAGCTCAACTCTCTATGTTACTACGAGAACAAGCACCAAATTAGAGCGCTACGGATTGGATTGTTTCGGCTACACCCGAACCGGGATGGCCGAACGAGTCGAGGCCGATCCAAGGCCAGAAGAAAATGGCGGAAGAGAAGGCCCCCCGCGCGCGTTCGCTTCTCGATCGACGATGACATTTACGTGCTAAGCGAAGTGTACGCCACTAACCCATTCCAGGATTCCAGGAGATGGACTTCAATTGCCGAAAGGGTCTCCGAAGTAATCGGAATAACGTTCTCCACGCGGGCCATCCGCGACCGGGTCGACCTGCTGCTGGCACAGTTTAATACGAAACACAGATTTCCCGGTGACGTTTGGTAACGTAACGAAAAAAAAAAAAAAAAGACGGGTCTGTGTGAACAAGTCTTTAGCCACGGAGTAGCAATACGTTACCATGTCAACAGTTACGACGTATGTTTAGGCTTAGGAACGGCCAGAATCAGGTACGATCTTTAAAATGGGGCGAGCCCACCGCTCATTCTTTGCGACTTGGGCGAGATAAAGCAAAGCGAAAGCCGGTTGCACCATTCATTGGCAATGAAATTGGCTAATGCTGGAGCGACCATGACGAATTTGCTCCGAAGCGAGCGGAAAGGGCGCCGCCATGTTTGCCGGCGCAATTTGGGGGCCCCACGCTATTTTTCAAATTTCACGTTGGGGGCGCGCGCCAACCCAAGACCCTGGGTTCTGCGCGTGCGCAGTGCTAAGCCCCAATTTCTTTGGGGCCCCAAAGCTTTGGGACCCCCTATTATATAACTCTTTATAACTGTCGTGCTGCTTCAGCTACAGGATGGGCTAAAAGCAAGCTACGCTTACCAGCGTCGTGCCTGTGACCGGGGAATGGCCCGTCGAATTCGCAGATAATTCCATTGGCGCACATGATAGCCTGTTATTTGAGGGCGTGCACTCTCTTGTGACCAGAGAAGTAAATCTTCTGATTCAGAGACGGTCGGCAGATGGGTCTTGCTGTGCCGTTCCAACTGGTGTTACCCTCCCTATTATTTGTACCGCAAGCCACAATAAAGTATCGTTTCAGCGCAAATGTTTTGCGTTTTAATAATTTTTCACTCTTAAGAAGTTCGTTCGTTGTCCACAATGGCGCTGCATGCGAAAAAGGCGAGCGTGCCGCGTTGCGTCGTCACAAACCCTATTCTATAAGCACGCTGCGTGAGGTGTCGTTGCGTTGGGTACCCCAAAGCGTTGGGTTCCCCAAAGCGTTGGGGCCCCCTATTCTAAAACTCTCTACTGACTCGACAAGGTCGCGGGTAGCTGCTTATCTACCGTGCGTCACTATCTCGAAAGTTCCGCACAGAAGGCTCGAGCGTCGCGCGATCGGGGCAAGGATGACCTGTCACTTTCGAGAACACGAAAGCAGGTGGAAAGCTACGTCTGGTGCGAGAATGAACGTGAAGCTTTTAGAAGCCGGTGACCGAGCGTTGCTTTCTCGGCACTGCGGGCGGCAATATTTTCAAGATTCTCGCGTATGGTCATGAACCCGATGGGGGGAATCCTCTTTGGCAATCCATCCTCTTCTGCTGGGTGAGGCTCTCCTTGGTCTTCAAGTCCTCGGTGAGCCAACACGGGTCAGGATGTTGGAACCCCAAAGAAAACTGAATTATCCGGTGCCATTCTTCTGCTCTGGTGTTGTTCTAAGGAAGCTCGTCTTAAACACGCTCATGGCCCCTGCACACTCTAAAGAAAGGCATCAACGCTGATTCCATTCGGGATGGTCCAAAGTGATCTCTGTGGTGATACCTCTTAAAAGAGTCATATCAATCTAGTGTTCAGTGGAATCAGTAGACTCTACCCTACTAGAGTTTGGTGATTATTACCCAGTGGCGTCGGGTGATTCTCCTCCTGCCTAGCGTCAGGCGGCTACCTTTCACGATGGTCAGCCGACTCTACAGTAATATTGCCACGCGCGTCATCGAGCAAACGCGCCCGTGGGCGAATGGTTATCGTGCTTGGCTCTGAATAAAAGGACCAAGGTTCGATGCCTGGGAGCGGGCGCGCCCTTTTGTTACTTCTGTAAATGTCGCAATCTGGTAAGCTTGAGAACCCTGTTGCTTATTCGAGGATCGAATGTTCTACGCGTCGAATCTTCTAAGCCGATTGTTTTAGAAGCCCACGCAAGTATATACATAAGGGGCTACGCGCGGAGAGCCGGACTTACTCTCGCCTCAGCGCTCGATCGTGCTGTTACGCCGCCGTCGACGCCTGCGACGCTAACCTTCTATTTTGTTTTGGGCACAAGTTCTCCTCATTAACCCCTTAGTTTTCTTCAGTCATTCGTCATCCCAAAAATTATAATTTCTCGAAAATATTATGTGACTTCCCTTTTACTAGAATCACTCGACCCCGCAATGAGAGTCATCAGGTTACATTTTTGATGGAGTCAGACGCCTCCCCCATAGAACTAACTGGATTGTTTTTTGTGCTAGATTCACGTAAACCTCCCACGAGAGTCACTGGATTCTCTCCGATGGAATCACGTGTCTCTCGTTTTACTAGAATCACGCGACTCCGCCACGAGAGTCATCCGATTACATATTTGATGGCATCAAACGACTCCCTCAATAAGAATCACGGGATTAATTGAGTGCTAGATTCATTTCAACGCCCCACGAGAGTCACGTGACTCTCTCGGAGTGAGTCACGGGACTAGGACTTTACTTCAGTCACGCGAGTCCATGAGAGTTCCTAGGATTTGAAGACATCCAGGACCCGGTTACATTACTAAACATGCGCGAAAAGCAATGAGCAGATAATAGAATATAACGGGACAGGTAATAGTTCAAAGTCATATAACGGTAGATAATGAAACATAACGGCAATATACTTGTTCTGCTGAACATGGTAGTAGCAAGTACTTAATTTAGGCTCGTTCTGCTATTATTATGTCCCACAGCGAAAAAAAAAAAAAACAACACGCATTTACGTGCATGCTCTTCTTTTTCTGTGCTGTTTTGACGCGTGCTGTTTTGACGTGCGTTGTTTTGACGCGTGCTGTTTTGGCGTGTGCTGTTTTCATGCGTGCTGTTTTGTCGTGTGCTTTTCTGTCGTGTGCTCTTCTGTCATGATGCCGTTTTATATGCTGCAAAATTAAATTCATATTCTTTACTAGGAAACATTATGAACACTTTCGCTCGAGCTTCTAGGCAAAATGTTTTAAAACGTTTTGTATTGATTCACTCTCAAATTTGCAAAAACTGCTATACTTATATTTGAGCAAAGAAAGTTTTTGCAAATTACGCAGGTCTCAGGTCGGTTCGTCTTTGAAAGTGTAAGTGCATTTCCCGCTTGGCGAGATTAAAATACTTCAAGAGTTCTGCAACTGTAATAAAATTGCATCAAATTATATGCACTGCGCAGTTAGCTTGAGACTGGTGTTGAATATGAATCAAACATGTATGAACAAATTAGAGTTTATGATCGGAATAATTAGCATATTTTATTCACTGAAAAATAGCCGCTGAGAAGACTTCATAAAACCCGCCGATGTATGCTGATTTATTTTTCTTTTAGACGACTTTGAAATACAACGTCCACACGCCACCCAAAAGTGAAGGATTTGAGCTGACGGTGACGCCTACACAGGAGCCCAACAAATGCAATACCGCAGATGTCAAGGTTTGCTTGCGGTAAGTTAAGTTTTGAGACATGTCTCTAATAAATACTCAATGACCTAAAGCTAAATGGCCGGTGCGTAGCCAACCGTTCTGGAAATCATGGAGAACAAAGCCGTATGCAGTCCTTCCAGCGCAATCGAACTCAGTTGTGTTTATTTCTTTATTTTTTTTTATTTAGCGTTTGTGGTCGCAATCTTTGTTCATATTGGAGTTGACTCAGATTTGTTCTTTTTATAATTTAATTCACTTGAAATTCGTTTCGCTTTTTTTACATTAACATAGTTTCTTTTTTTTTTAATTCTGGTGGTTTTTATCTTGGAAGGATGGAAGAGAAAGGAATTGTTTATTTTGTTTCCTTATACTATGTAAAACAAATTTTAGAATTAATTTGTAAATTTATTAGTAGTCGTTACACTAGTTGAAGTAAATTAAATAAAACAGCGCACAAAGGTACAAATGGAAGCGACAAAGCGGAGAGGACAGAGCGCTCACTCGCAACTATGTATTTTTACTAACAGACAAGGAGAAAGAAAACACACATTGTTCTACATGTTCATGTGCACAGTTTGTGCCTATGATGCCGACTTATTAGGGCACGCGCTAGACCATCATCGTCAGTTTCAGGTATCCCAGCTCCTTACAAGGCAACGCCACTGACACTGCGCTAATGCAGTTTTTTCTACCACTGTGGATGTAGAATGCCACAATCACCTCACGTGTTAATATTTTTAGTGATATTCCTAAAATTGTTGTGGTATTAAAAGAAGGTTATTTCTCCTTGCCTATCAGTAAAAATACATAATTGCGAGTCAGCGCTCTGTTTTGCCCCTTTTGTCACTTCCTTTTGCACCTTTTGTGCTGTTTTATGTAATTATGTTTGACCACTTCCAACTAGCCCAGCCCTCAACATTATACGAATACTTGAAAGGATAAAACATCGTGGACTTGGACAAAAACCGGACTCTCAACTTTTGAAGTATTCGTATCTATTCACCAACAGGCTCGTTTTCATTAATTATTGAGCTTTATGACTCTAGTTATTTCCATTGTTCAGTGTTTTCAGTAAATACCACTAAGCGCCGAATATTAATCCCAGAGCCGGTTTTATAAAAACCTGGGAAACCGTAAACCCCAATTTGGAGCTGTCCCTCCATAAGAAAAACCCAATCTTAACGGGAATAAAATAAGTATACCCAGCCTTATTTTTTCTTTGCCAGAGACACAACTCCGGCGAACGTCCGCGAGACCGATTCTTTCTTCGGAATCACGTACCTTATCGGTACAGGGAAGTTTTTAATTATTCGGGTCACGCTTCTTTTCCCCGGAGTTGGAGGCTCTCACTTCCGTATCCTGTTATTGTCAACAGCAGCCCAAACAAACCCGGATAATTTGTCCAATGCCTAAAAAAGTAATAAGAAAATACTGAATGTGTGGGAAAAAACAAACACCGAAAAGCATTCCCGAATTTCACGAGAGGTGGACCCTGAAAACACAGAACCTTAATGATTGGTTCCGTGTTTTCGAGGTGTTGGTGGTATTGGTGGTTCCGTGTTAGAGATGCTAGTGGTCCCGTGTGTTAGAGGAGCTCCTCGTAAGATTGGGAGAAAACAGCGACGTCATCCATCTAGGCCATTGCAAACTTGTACATCGCATCACCGAGAAAGATGTTCATTAGGTGCAAAACACACATTTGCCATCTTTATGTGGCGCATTATCGTCAGTTAAATGCATGATACTTTTGAAAAGACTCTAGTTATATTTATTTTAGTTCAAAAAGCGCAACTCTATATACGCTTCGCACTACAAATTTATTTTCGGAATTGTCAGGAGCCCCGATGAAACAAAGTAAATTCACGCTCTTGATCCAACGTTTTCGGCTTTTTTTTTCAGGTTTGACGGTGAACAGCCATCAAATATGGCTGTAATTGAATTGAAGTTGGTCTCTGGGTTCACAGTGGACGAAGATCATGTGTATTCTGTGAGTATTGAGCAATCAGTATCTGTTGTTACAGACCAACTCAAATCCCGTGCGTCCCTCCGGGGCGGTGGTGTTTCGGTGAACTTCGGTTCTGGAGTGTGAGCAAAAAAGGCAGTTCGGGCTATTCATGGCTACGCTAGTTTAGGTAGCAAACAGTAGAAGATTGCCTTTTATCAAAATACCGCGGATTTGCGCTGAAAAGCACAGCATCCAGAAAGCTGGGAAGCGTCTCAAGAGCAGCTTTCCTCTGTTTTCTTATTGCCAGATCCGTCCGACAAAGTGTATCGACGCCGCAGAAAATATACTATACGCCATCGGATCGCTAATGTTTCTGGGTAATCACTTTGCTAGGTTGAAGTCACATATATTTGTTGCATACTTCTCGTTTTATTTTACGAGAATGATGGAAAACCCGTCGAGACGTCCCGACCACGGAGATTACGTTGACAGCATCCTCATGTTTAAAGGGGGCGATGCAACAATTTTTGTACTTTGCGCAAATACCGCTAAGAACAAATCCCCGACGTTAATGACCTATAGAACACGCGTTCGTTTTTCATCCCACGTAATACAAGTCCCTGAAAAAAAATTAAAGAAAAACGAGCAGCGTTCAACCCCTCAACTCGCAGCCAGAACAAGTGGCCACGTGATCTGGAGCCGATTATATGCCGCCAATGTTGATCATAGGCACGCGCCGGGGTTGGCAAGGCACAGTACACGTGCTGAGTTCCAGACACGTTTATGGCTCGGCTATAGTCGTCGTTGTAGCGATTGGACACGGGCCACTACACGAATGCTTCTCGAGCTAGTAATTATCACGAGCCCAAATCGAGTGCCCACGGAATGCTCGGGTGCAATCTATGAACCGCATTCAAATATCGTCATATGGCTGTACTGCGATCCCCACGTTACGTCATTACTATATGCAGAGGAGAGATTGATTGAAAATGATTGCTTTTGCCCTTGAAATTACACCGCAACAAAAAACTTTCTTGGTCAGTGGCGTTGCGTGCGAGTATCCTTGAGTCCCACTTGTGCCAGAAAGCTCGTTTAAAGTGAAAAACATTCCAATTGAATATCGTTGCACCGGCCCTTTAACGTCAAGAGTCCCAACGACTAAGAAGACTGTGTACATGCCGTAACATAGTAATTTTGATACGAAGGAATTGTGGATCAGCCAAAACTTGAAGGGTGTCCGGAGTTAATCGGATCGGTGTGAAATGTAGATAGAACTTGATGTTCACAGATTGTAACCGATGGCAATCGCTCAATCGTTCTGCCTCCCTTACATGGTGAAATTATGCTTCTTACCTTCAGTTTCGGCGTCAAGCGCCGCATGTTTTGTCCACGCTTTTTTTTTTTTTGCACTACGACCGGCGTCGCACATTAACATCTCAAGCATTCACGGAGATTAAACGTCTTAGCTCACGCCATTTACACAAAATGTGGAAGTTTTACGAGCCTTGTTCAGTTTGCTGCAGTCTCTGTAGTAAAATGGCATTACTAGGAAGACGTGCAATCAGTATTTTCAGCGCGAAAAAGTTCACGGGATCTCAGGCTTAAAACGACAGCATCGTGTGTCAATGGTTTGCTGGTTAAAGACACTCCGATTCATGTCCACATCCCCAGGCGCGTTAGCGGCGCCGCTGGCACCACTTGGTGCACACCTGTTCGTTTGCGAACAAAAGTTGGGGCATGCGATTATAATCTTTTTAAAGTTTGAAAAAAAAAAACAACCTTAATGACAAAAAAAAATTCTTCATGCCTTAAGTTAAAACTTGAGCGTGTTGGTGATAGAGGACGAAACAGACGACATAGCTTTTGTTGCAACGACAGATTTACTGGGGCGGCTAGCCGCTCAGAGCTCGAATGGGGAGGTGATGGGGCGGAGGGGAGGGGGAAGAAGGGAGATGTAAGAAACACAGGGGAGAACACAGCGGGCGGTCGGGAGTCTGATCTGTGTTGCCTCTCTCGTGGATGACACCTCGCGTCGCTTCATGCCGTCGGGGGCGCGGAGGGGGCGGGGGGGGGGGGGGGGGGGTGAGGGGGGGCGTTTCAGAACTTCTTGGGGAAAGCGCAAGACGGACCAGAGGGTCAAGCGAGAACAGAAGGCGGGAAGAAGTAAGAACTGAGGGCGGCTTTCCGGGGTTGTTTTTGTTTGCTGTTGTTTTTCCAAACCTTTAAGCTCTAGTGCCGTGCTGGCTGGGGCGCTCCCCACCCTCGCTGGAAGCGAATCTCTCTCTCCGAGAGTGAAAGGGAAGGGCTGGAGAGGTTGTTTGTCGCCGACTTGATGCTTACGGATTCTATTATTTCTCTTCCGAGTCCGTCTGTTTCGTCCTCTTGTGTGTTTCTTTCGTTTTAAGTCATGCCTTCAGTTTTTGTGCGTTTAGATTTTCTTAAAT